>JBAMJV010008465.1:0-145064 GCA_037951105.1 Echinarachnius parma
CCCCTTATTAACATTCTGTTTAGTATATATTTTCTTAAATAGTAACATCTTGTACACATATAATTTTTTTATTTAATTTTTTATTTATTTATTATATTCCTGCATGTCTCACAATAATCAATCTCGTACATAAAAATAAACTGTCATAACATCGAAATAGAAACACATAGAGGTCTGGCAATATAGCTAAAACTGTTTAAGCTTGAAGTGTTGCCATACCTAAGATTTTTACAAGTTTTACATATTCTTAAAGATACAGTAAACATAGATTGATACAAACAAGAAAAACAAGTAATAAAAACAAATATAAAACACCTACAAGTACAGATAAAGATAAGAGTTAAGTCTCTTAAGTCTAGTATACAGCATGTTCTAGCTATAGCAGGAACAGTATGTTTCTAGAGCAGGTTATAATTGCAAATTTACCCATATTACACTGTATTACGTGTATAAATGTAACATACTAATTCATACACAAGCATTATCAATATAGCCCATTCCCAATTATATATTATTATCATGTTTCTTTTCAACACAATGTTAAACATAAAATGACTTACTTTCAGTTGAGAGCTTGACGAATCATCAGCAATCTTCTCACAAATGAGTTTCAGGCAATCAGCTGCATCCATTCTCACTGCAAACTGAACTCCATTCTGTCCCTTTCTTGTCCTCGATAGTTATGTTAACGCATTTTGTGTCTAGCAATACCTTCACCAATTCCGGTTTCCTTGTTAAATACGGCCCAATGGAGAGCAGTCCTTCCCAACTTATCCCTAATATTAGGGTTGGCCCCGCCACTCAGCAACACCCTACAGCACTCAGCGTGGTCCGTCCCCGGAGCTGTGGGGTCGACACGAGCCCCTGCACGCACTGGATGAGAGCCGTGGCTCCCATCTTTAGAGAAATCGTCGATCTTCAATTTCTGCCCATTTTTCTTCAAGAAAGCGTCCAATTTGTCGGCAATCCGGCATGTGCGAGTTGGAACAGATCTTGCTCGCTGTCTTTGGTGGCATGGTGTGATAAATCACAACGTAGAAACATACACACAAATATTCGAAGTTTTACAAGTATTATAACCACTTCCAAAATTAATGGTTTACAAATCAATAACATACTGTAATTGGTTCCTGAATATAAAACGACCGCACGTAATACGCTACGTACATAACGTACTGCCCCCATATTCATTGGGAGTTGCTATGGAGTGTGCGTTATTGTTTACCCGTCGTTGGATCTTCCCCTCGAATGATACCGCTAGGATTACAACAGGTGCGCTCTGCATGTAGGCTTTCACTACCACTGCACTTACGTGAGAAAACAGTTTGGGACTTTGACCCGGGAAGATAATGGGGGCTGTCTGTTTTTACTTCCCTGGATCAATAATGATTTGATTGTTATGATACAAGATTGAATCTTTGAGTTTCGGTCTACGTTAGATTCAGAAAGATTATGTGAGCGGGTGTTTAGATGCATAGTGGGGAACATGAGGGCATGAGGGCAAATATTATTTTGTTAGAATTGAGGCTGATCAGGTATTTTGCCTAAATGTTGAATATAATTCTTCATAGTTTTTACCTGACCATAAAAAAACACCATCGACAACAGCAACAATTGGTTTGCTAATTTTCCGATATTAGATCACTTTGCCATGAAATAACATGATTAATCGGAAAGTGAAGTAATTTTGCCAAAATTCAGTTTGATCAGTTTTGATTATTTATTTTGTTTGGCTGTAGGTCTATGAATTGAGCCGACCAACATGTTTCGATTTGCCTACTACATATTTTTATTTCATAAAACAACATTGCAAAAGTAAGCATTTGTGATAAATGTCTTAATTTGTGGGCGGTACAGTCAAAGAGCTACTGGAGTCACAATGTATTAAAATCCTTTACTAGATGTTCATTTAACTTAAAATTAAATGACAAGGAATACAATATGTACAGTCTACAAAGTACCTTGGTATGATACTATGATTCAAATTTAAAGTGGAATTACACATTGAAAATATTTGTATTCGAATTAGTAAATTGATAGGTCTTCTATCTCGTTACGATATAATATAGGTTTTCCGCTCAATTTTGGCACTTTTCTCAATCGAATTCATTTAGGGGCATTCGAATTCGCGCGTTGCCGCAGTATCGTTGGCAGTGGCGTAGACAGGTTCTTACACCTGGGGGGGATGATTTGCCGTTCAGTTCACCGGACCAAGACTAATTTCTTCGCGGCCGAGACCACCTGCCCAAATATTTTGAGACCAAGGCAATTGCTTGGAAGTCCTCTCAGTGGGGGGGGGGGGGGGGGGGGGGGTTCCGTAAACAATTTTCGAAGTCGAGACCAAGTACTTTCACAATTTTCAAGCCCGAGACCAAGTACCTTCAAAGTTGAAAAACCCCTCTCAGTGGGGGGGGGGGGGGGGGGGGGGGGGGGGGGGGGCGTACAATTTTTTCGAAGCCGAGACCAAGTACTTTCAAAATTTTGGAGACCGAGACCAGGTTCATTCAAAGTTGAAAACCTCTCTCAGTGGGGTGGGGGGGGGGGGGGGGTTCCGTTGCAAAGAGTCGAGACCAAATACTTTCACAATTTTCGAACCCGATACCGGAGATCTTTGACAATTTTTGGTACCGAGATCGGGTTTAGTCGGTTGTGACCAGGTTTTTAGTCGGTCGAGACCTGGTTTTAGACGGTCAAGCCCACTTAAAAGTAGTCTCGAGACCAGCTAAAATGTGGAAAAGGGGGGTTCAAACCCCCCCCCCCCTTACAGCAATTTTTGGGTCAAGGGGGGGGGGGGGGTGAACGCCAACCCCCCCCCCCCCCCCCCTGGGTACGCCTATGCATACAACTAATGTTTTCTTTTTCACTCGTATAGATACACACAAAAAAATATATCCTTCCTTAAAACCTGGGGGGGGGGGGGGGATGATTGTACATGTCATCCCCCCCACCTTGTGAGGTGGGGGGGATGCATCTCCCCTCTCATCCCCTCATCCCCCGTTGTCTAACGCCCCTGATCGTTGGTATCGGTTTTTTCTAATTCCGAATAAGTGCAAGCGAATTCATGCATACGCATACGATTTCGCGAATAGACACAGAAGGTTCATTTATGGGCAATCGATTTCGCGAATGTGCAGCCAAATGTAAACTTGTTTCATACAATTTAACGCGGCATGGCCGGTCATGCCTAATGAGCACGTCTGGAGGCATTCGATTTCATTTCGGGGCAAACAATTGTACATTCCGTCATTCGTTTTAGATAACGCGGGATGATATGTACTTGTATGTACATTTGTGTATATGTTAGGGTGAGGGGGGGGGGGGGGGGTACTTTCGGGGCCTTGGACTTTCATGGGAGACATATGTATGCATTTCTCAGTCGTCCGTAAATATACATACAAGTCTTCGTCCTGTTTTAATTGTCTGAATATATATATAATTATGATATGACACACGAAACTGGTGAACATAATGTTTTATATACTTTTGCCCTGGAAAGGGACATTGTGCGGTTTGTACGTTTGAACATTTTTACAAAATGATGTATTTACATGTATTTTGTTATCATCAAGATTTTCCAATTGTAATGTCATCTACATCCCCATTTAGCTTTAATGAACATTGTTATACGCTTTAGCACGGAGGCTATTACACCGTGTCTCAGATAAAACGAAACCGGGTTTTCATGGCAGGAAATTTTCTGTCATAATGAATAATTTCCTTGATGATATATATATGTCTGAAAAGCTCTGTGTCTCTTCTTTCATTTGATGTACAACTTATGGCACATAAATTCAAGCATGACTGAATTAGAACAATGGAAGTGGTGTTACCAATATTCCATTTGCACGCATAAATTTTAAGTTTGGGTGAGTTTTAAGGGTTGTAAACGTACTTATTTTTAAAAGGACAAACACCACATGAAAGTCCATATTTGTATCTTTTTACATGACACCTCATGCTAAAAAAAATTAATGATTTATGCCAGAGAACGAGTACAATGAAACCATGCCTGATTTCTGCCCAAATGAGTGAAAGTTGAGTAAGAAGTCGCTCACCTTCCTGACAATGGACTTTGATGCATGAGTGAATTTACACAAACATGGGGATCAGGGAAACCATGAGAAACAGGCTAGATCAGGAAAATTACCCATTTGGGCTGGAATCAAGGCAATGATTTCATTGTACTCGGTTCTCTGGCATAAATCATTTATTTTTTATTCATGAGGTGTCATATAAAAGATAAAATTATGTATTTTTTATGAGGTTTTTGTCTTTTCTCAGAAATAAGTACGTTACTACCGTTAAAAACTCACCCCAAACCTCACCCAAACTTGCAATTTCGTGCGCGCAAATCGAATTTTGGTAACACCTCTTTCCATTGTTCTAATTCAGTCTTGCGTGAATTATGTGCCATAAGGTTGTACCATCAAATGAAAGAAGAGACACAGAGCTTTTCAGACATATATATATCATCAAAGAAAATATTCATTATGACAGAAAATTTCTGCCATGAAACCCGGTTTCGTTTTTTCTGGGACAGTCTGTATAGGAGGCACAATCACCCTCCCCACCCCCTAATACACTGTTGGTCATAATGTTGGAATATTTTTTTTTTAGATCCAACTTTATTCTTTTTCCTGTTTTTTTGCACCAAATGAATCATTTAGACTAAAAATAATCATTACATTATGTTTCTAAACTACCAATGTACAATGCATGGTAGCATGAATTTGCAGTAATTAATTTATTCTTTGTTTGAGCTTTGAAAGGCAGTACCTTTGATGATTGGCCCCTTTCCTTCTCCAAAGCGTATGTCCAACGAGTCATCGTTATGGGTCATTTCTCAAGTTGGTTCGTGATATTTTCAACCAAAATTGGCACAGTAGGCTCTCGAGGCCATACCCGGTCCAATGCAATTGGCTACCCGCCGAACGATGCTTGTGCTCTGACCACCAGGAAGGGGTATCAACAAGCAATGTCCACTATTTCGTTGGACCATTGCATATTAAGGTCTGTACAGTCCTCAGATGTTGTCGAGAGAAGGGTCAATTAAAGCCAAGATTATCTCTAGGACGTATACGATTGACCACCAGGATAGATTATCGCAAATGCTTACCCTGTGCCGTAGAAACCGGAAATGCCGAAAAGGGGCCTTCGCCGACTATGAAGAAAACACTATGGAATTAACGCCTTTCCGCCAAACTGTACATCAGCAATCCCTCTAACATGGTCACATAGCAAGACAAACTACCAAGTGTCCACCCAATATCATGTAAACCGAGATTTACCGGATGTCCCTGGACTAGGGAGCCCAGAAGATTTCCAGCCTGGACACTAGAGGATATGTCATCTTAATGGGTACGAGCCATAACATCCTTGACCGAACAGATGGAAGACAAATGGTTCGCCGATTACGTGGCGAGAAGTTCCAAGTTGTCTGCATTCACTAAACGACTTGAGTCTGTGACGTCCCAACAGTGGTAGATGGCTCGTACCCATTAAGATGACATATCTCTAGTGTCCAGCGGAAATCTTCTGGCTCCCTAGTCCAGGGGACGTCCGGTAAATCTCGGTACATGGTATTGGGTGGACACTTGGTAGTTTGTATTGGTATGTGACCATGTTAGAGGGATTGCTGATGTACAGTTTGGCGGAAGGCGTTGATTCCATAGTGTTTTCTTCATAGTCGGCGAAGGCTCCTTTTTGGCATTTCCGGTTTCTACGGCACAGGTTAAGCAATTTGCGATAATCTATCCTTGTGGTCAATCGTAGACGTCCTAGAGATAATTTTGGCTTTAATTGACCCTTCTCTCGATGACATCTGAGGACTTTACAGACCTTAACATGCAATGGTCCAACGAAATAGTGGACATTGCTTGTTGACACCCCTTCCTGGTGGAGCACAAGCATCGTTCGGCGGGTAGCCAATGACATTGGACCGGGTATGGCCTCGAGAGCCTCTGTGCCAATTTTGGTTGAAAATCTCACGGCAAACTTTGAGAAATGACCCATAACGATGACTCGTTGGACATACGCTTTGGAGAAGGAAAGGGGCCAATCATCAAAGGTCCTGCATTTCAAAGCTCAAAACAAAAGAATTCATTCATTAATGCAAATTCATGCTACCATGTATTGTACATTGGTAGTTTGGAAACATAATGTAATGATTATTTTTAGTCTAAAATGATTCATTATGCGCAAAAAACAGGGAAAATAATAAAGTTGGATCTAAAAAAAAAAAATTCCAACATTATGACCAACAGTGTAAGTTGACACACAATACATCATAAGCCAAAGGGGAATCTTTATAGAAAACAAAGATATACATGAAGCTTATAAGCATTTTATTTTATATATTTCCAGATGGCCAGGGTCCTTTTCCCCGAATTCCATTTTCCCATTCTCACCTTACAAGCAAAATTTACCTTTATCAAAATTATATTCCTTTTTATAAATTTCACGAATAATTTATGACTTGATTTTTCCCAAATATAACATGCTTTGTCTGAATATGAATTAAGTTTACCTGAATACAAACGCCACTGCTTTTAGCCAATTTATTGCTGATCTATCTTTACATTTCTTAAATCGAAAGCAGTAATTTGAAAATTGGCTGCCCTTTCACGAATTCGATTGACCGAAGAGACGTCTACGTATACTACGTGTCAATTTGAACGACCATTGACGAAATGGTATGCGCTTTGTGCGAATTCGTTTGCTCCGGGCGTGATTTTGAATGCCTATTAACGAATTCGAATAATGCTTTGGTACGGCGATCGCAAATCGCGCGAATTCGTTTGCTCCTATTATCAATTCGATTGACACAATCGCGAAATTGAGCGGGAAAACCTATATTAATTTTTTAAACTTGAAAATTATGTATAATGCAATGATACTCCCAATATTTGATTATGGAGACTTGGTATATGAAACTGCCTGCTGTGCTAAACACACTGATTTATTGCAGAAGCTCCAAAACAGAGCTTGCCGAATTATGTTAGGGGTTAGCCCTTACAGACATATGTCAATTATATATTTGCATGATCGAGTTGGTTTAAAATCATTAGCAGCAAGGCGAAGTTCTCATTTAAACTAAATGGTATATAAGGCAACACATGAGTTAACTCCGCTTTATTTTAAAAGATCCTTTCAATTTTGTGATTATAGTTATTCTCTAAGATCAAATGGAAATTTATTTTTACCAAAACCAAAAACCGAATTTCTTAAACGCACATTTCTTTATAGAGGCGCGCATGAATATAATATTCTTCACTCTGAAATAAAATCCTCGCCAAGTATGTTTGTATTTAATAAGAAATTGCATTCTTTTATACCAAGTTTCGTTTAATCCTCTTCGATTATTGATTTCAGTAGTACAGACTGTAGGCTGCACTCGTAGTTGTAGCTTGTAATCATAATAATTGTTGAAATTCATTGTTAGTTATTGTTAATTGCTGTTAATGGTTAATTGTTTGTTGAAATTCATTTTTGATTATATTGTTAATTACTGTTAATTATTGTAAATTGCTGTTAATTATTGTTAGTATATTATTGTTAAGGGACCCCATGGTAGAACAGCAATGTCTGCATAGACGGCGCTGAATGGGCCATCCCTCCGAATCTTTTGTATTTACTGTTTTACTTGTGTTTCGGAAAATAAATAAATAAATAAATAATTCAAGAAATATCTGGATTTTCCCCAAATTCATGCAGGTAATGATTATAAGTTCATCTCCATTCGACAACACGCATCAATTCTACCAATAAACATATAATAGTCACAAATGAAGGAACATTAGTTGAATTATCTTGAAATTTCAAAATCTTCAGCAGTTAATTAACTAGTCGTTGGCTTCACTTAGCGGCATCGAAGATCGAACTTCAAATAAACCGCAAAGCCCCACTTCTCCTTTTGTTCGCCTTTAGAATACAGACAGGTGTTTTTAATAATCAATTAGTGACAGTTGTGACTCCATCCATGGTAACTCCTTGGTATAGTAAGCACACAGGTCCGAAATCTCACGCCGGTCTAGCAATCCGGAGGTCTCGCATTCGAATCCCGGAGGAATCCCATTTTCTTTGCTCTTTTTCATTCATCTTTATTTTAAACAAATCCGAATGTAACAAAGAAGTGGTTCTAACCCAGGCCCATCATGCCCATGGATGGCAGAAGTTGAAAATTATCCGCCTTCCGTCATTGACAGGGCGAACAAAATAGTTACATTATCTATACAGTGTGATTGAAAAAGAGCAAAGAAAATGAGATTCCAACGGGATTCGAACCCGAGACCTCCGGATTGCTAGACCGGTGCTCTTACCGACTGAGCTATAGAAAACCCGTAGTACGGCGTTCGTCGCTGAAACCCCTTAACTTTAATTGCTCGTGTGGTCAGAAGCTATTATAAACCTGACATAAACCCGAAGGATAGAAATCAACTTGGGGTATATGCTAGGGATCACTGAGGTAGCTTTTTTAAATTTTTATAATTAATGCAAACATAGAGAAACTGACTAAAAATATATAATGTGATTGAAAAAGAGCAAAGAAAATGGGATTCCAACGGGATTCGAACCCGAGACCTATACAGAAAACATATTGATAGTGACAAATCATAATTGCGAGAAACAATGAGCATAAAACTTTCAACAATTTGTATTAAATTGAATTGAATTGTATTGAAAAATGTATTAAGTCCATGATCATTACACAGAAATTTGTTTTCCACTGGTTACATTTTACAACGAATTGGCATATAAAAATACCAATAAATCACATTTTATACACTCTAAAAACACCCGGGTCAGAATTGACCCGGAAAAGAGTCCGTTGGGGCCACACTCCGTTCAGGGTCAAAAAATGACTCGGAATAGGGTTACGAAGACCCGGAATGGGGTCACATCTGACCCCATTACGAGTCATTTTTTTGACCCGGAATGGAGTGTGGCCCCAACGGAATCTTTTCCGGGTCAGTCTGACCCGGGTGTTTTTAGAGTGTAAATAATATTATTTAGCATTCATAATCTGTTCAATATAATCTTTTCAATATAGTATACATCAAATTAAACTACTATTTTAACATCTGCAAATTTTATTTAATATAATTATTTTCATATAAATAAAAAAATTAAAATGTCATCATATATGCTCCCTTTTTCAACAATGTAAAGAATGTCACTTTCCCCCGCGACCAATGAAATCTTATAAATGTATTATTTGCATCATTCGTTGGAATCCCATTTTTCTTTGCTCACTTTTAATCACAATATATTCTTGGTCAGTTTCCCTATATGTTTGAATTAATTTGCATCATTCATTTCACAATAGAATAATCATCAACATTATTATTATATTACGTACATCTCTTTCTATACCTCGCACAAAAAGTTCCGCAATCGAGGTTTGCGCATTAATAACTTTTGTTTTACGCTATAACCATTCATAAATTTGGTATCATTGGAAAGCGTGAATTCTCCCCTTTACATTGGTATGAAATTTGTTATGAATATTTTATCATGGAATGTGCATTGCATCCGAATGTAGGGCAAAGTCAAAAGTGAAATGTTGCAAAATGCACTGATTTTGTCAGCAGAGTGCCTTCCTTGGCTTGAATGGGGGTGAGGTGGTCATGCATTCAAGCCACGTTTTAATCTTCAAACAAAAGGAAGGCACACTGTTGACAAAATCAGTGCATTTTGCAACATTTCATTTTTTACTTTGCCCTACATTCGGATGTAATGCACATTCCATGATAAAAATATCCATAGCAAATGTTATATCAATGTAAAGAGGAGGATTCACGCTTTCCAATGATACCACATTTATGAATGGCAATAACGTAATAGGCATTCAAGCAACGTTTTAATCTTCAAACAAAAGGAAGGCACACTGTTGACAAAATCAGTGCATTTTGCAACATTTCACTTTCGGCTTTGCCCTACATTTGGATACAATGCACATTCCATGATGAAATACTCATAGCAAATGTCATATCAATGTAATGGGGAGAATTCACGCTTTCCAATGATACCAAATTTATCAATGGTAATAATCTAATAGAAAAGTTATTAATGCGCAAACCCCGATTGCGGAACTTTGTGTGCGGAGTATAATGGAAAGGACAACCCAATGCGTATTCTATTTATTTTAAAAAAATATTTATTACAACATGAACACCCCAACATATATTCATAAAAGAATGTCTCGAAACATATGAATAAACAGTACAGTCATGAATATGACATCAATATCACAAATACATTCACAAAGCCTATATATTGAAGGTTCGCTCAAAATTGGTGGTATAATACAGGTTTTTGCAGGCGTTGTTCCATTCCGATCAACGCGTTCTGCCCTATAGTGAAGTATCACGGGCGCTCGCCCTCTTGAAACACCAGTAACACCAGTAAATATTTTAAATGGAAAACAAACTCAAAGCTATTTCTAATCACAATGAGTGCGTGGTATGATCTGCTCTCGCTCATTAATTTCGATTTCATTTGTCTTGGATAGCGTTCAATCAACCATGCCAAACTCATTCCCGACGTCCTTCGTTTTAGACGATTGCTGGTATATATTACTATAATAGCAACCACTGTTTTTGCTTTTCCTTTGATGAGCCGCGTTTGTGATGAATAGATAGGGCAGTATAATCATGCACGCCATTGCTTTGTTTTTTACCATTTTAATTTCGATTATCCATTCGTTTTTGTTCGTATGTGTCCGTTTGTGTTATTGTGTTTGCATTCTTTTAATTGCTGAATGAAAACTTGCGGAATAAAATGATAAATAATGTCACCCTTTTATTCTGTTACTATTTTGAAATAATTTATATAAAAGACCTAAACTATATGTACTTCGGGAATTTTAGAGTAATTCAAACATCGCCTACAACCCCCTCCCTAAAAAGGAAATTTGGCAAAAAAAAGTATAAACCTAAATCATATATTGTTTTCGGTCCATGAAAAACACGATTGGGGCGAAATTGATTGGAGTAATAAATGGGGAAGAACTGTTTTGCTTGTCAGATGCCCCCTGTAAATCCCCCCCCCCCCCACCCCATCACCACCAAATTGTTGAGGGATGTACAGGCTCCAATCGTTAGGATCCCCCGAACTAGACCAAAAATCGTTCGCCTTTATATTCCGCTAGCTAGCTATAACAGTCGGATCGCAGCCATGTAAACATGGGGTAGAGTAATAAATCCGATATAAGAGGCGGATATTTATAGTTGCCCCGACCAAGCTAAGTCAATGTGGAGTAATTATAAAGGGGCCCAAAAAGATCATTACATATGCATATTACATGTATTTCCATGTGAGAAAGCAAAACAAAATAAATCATAAACCATTTTAAATTGGGGTCTAGGCTATTGGGGTAATATCGATGTATAGGGGTATGGAGGGATAGCCTATAGACCCCAATTAAAATGTTTGTTTTGTAATGATTTTGTTTGTATCCATCTTCGTAGATCCTGCCTACAAATGGCGTAGCCGTGGGGAGGGGGGGGGGGGGCATGAAGATACAACTGTCCTCCAGATTTTTTAGGAAAGAATACAAAACAAAACGGTAACAAAATATAAGTTTCGTGCCCACCCCCCCCCCCCCCCCCCCCCCTCACCTCCACCACCACCACCACCACCACCAATTAGTAAGCCCATGCTATACACCACTTGGCTTCACATGACTAGGTCTCGTGCTATATGTCGTCAATAAATCAAAACAGAATAAGAAAACAAAACTATAAGAGCCTCTCTGTCATTATATCAGCTGATCAAAGTCCAGCCAGCTCACGATAAGTAATTGTGATAAGGTTTGATTAAAATTCTAATTAACACTTGACGCTGTAAGATCCAAACTACTACGGTGCAAACGGGTGCATTGCATTCTAATTCTATCAAACATTATCTGCATAACAGCGATGATCGTGTAACAGTATACATCAGTGAATATTAATTTTTTACTTCGTGTTATTTACTATAGGCGACACTGTGAGTGGTTTATAGGGACACAATTAACATGAAATGTCGAAATCAGTGGAACAATTATTTTACATTATTTTTTGATTTCGATAGAGCATTGGAGAGAACTCATGTATATATACATTACGTGTTCTCATTGCAACCTTGGGAATAGGATGAACAAAACTTGAAAAAGCAAACTATGCTGAACAAATAGAAAAACAAAGCTGCATGCCTTTTTCCCCAGTTTAGTTGTATTTTTTTTTATTCAACGTGGAGTATGTTTGCAGTAGAATTACACTGTGCCAGAAATAGCTTCGAATTAACAATACCGTGTTTGGAAGAATCTATCCACAGTATAACAGTGTAGAGGACTTCTTGCTTGCACGATATCAACGAGGGCTAGGGTTCATCTTTCTTCGCGATATAATGTATACACCTCAAATAACTGCATTCGTATATATAAGGAACAACTATCCGACATGAAGTGGTATAATATCGCTTTCAAAAAGGATTGTGCACTACATACCTACAGGACTCTTAGGACAACATTTTCGCGAAAAACCTTGAAGGCATCTTCGTGAAAATAAAACTGAGAAAATAAAGATAATCATCGTGTGTACACACTAGCCTACAGGACTGCCGGGACAAAATCTTCACGAAAAACTGAACATCTTCATGGAAATAAAACTGAGAAGATAAAGATAATCTCTGTATTCGTATGTTCCTGATGCAGTGGCAGGGTGAAACTCCAAACTATCTGGCACTATCAAGGCGGATCCGGATATAATAGGCCTACACCGGTTGATATACAAATTATTGTCAACTTGGATGCCAGCGAAAAAATAGAACTATAGGCCACTGGGCCTATATTCTTGTAATTTGATTATTATGTTATGATTGTTATCATTGGTCATCGATTGTGTAATAAAAACTTATGCATTCGGAACTTATTAATATCCGCAGTTTGCTGATATTCAACTGAGGTAATATGGAGACTATGGAAGCCTGAATTGTTATCTGACTATATTACCACTGTGCAACTGTGAACATTACAAGGATATAACTGATAATGGAATATGCTCATTTTGTCCGTGTTTGACACCAAAATACTTTCCGCATTTGTTTCGAATGATAATATCATAATTATCGTGATTAAAGATGAATGCATGATAACGAAATAACTAGCCTATATGCATGAGAAGGTATCAATTGGATTACTAAAACAGATTATGCAAGATATAGCTGAGGTTTGAACTGGATCGTAACTATCTTGTCCGTATTTGACATCAAACCATTTTCCATAATTATTTGTTTTGACTGAATATTCATTTATGGATGAACATTACTGTGGTAACTGGTGAAAGGAAAGCTTGGTGTTTCTTTTATATATAGGAAGTAAATGTTGTATATGTTATACCAAAACGTTTACCAAAAGGATTATACCAATACAACCCAGTAAGCATGGCGGACCAAAACTGTACATACACACCTCTCGCCGATGAAATGTTGGCAGGTAGGCGTTATCACGATTTTATCATCATTCAGCAGGAATATAGGAAGTCCATTGAGTCATTGTTGGCTTTTGAATATGCTTTATCGCCTTTGATATTTTCTAATACTTAAAATTATTATTTTGTATGTCTGAAAGAGAAACGCATATCTGTACAATTTAGGCAGTCCATCGAGTAAAGTAAAATACACAAATTACAAGGAAGTCATCAAATCACGTACTAATTGTTTTAAAATTCAATTTATGATGCAAATTTTCGTGTTGTATATTCTTCTTCATAACAATTCGTTTTGATTGACTCTGCAATCCACACATAGATGTATCACCATTACCTATTATATCGAATTATCGTATATACTTAATTAAAACAAAAAGATCCATCACTATTCCGACTGTTGTTGATATTGCTACTAGCTCCATACTCATGGGGTGGAATATTAGGAAGTATTTTCTTCTTTTTTAAAACAAAAAACAACAATGTATCGTTAGCTATTTCTGACTAATCCTCTATCTGTCTCATTTCATTGGCCTAGATATTTTTTTTTGGGGGGGGGGGGGGACCCGGCAAACTGGGGGCAAACTGCTGCCGTTCCTAATAATTTTATCTCATTGTTACCCCAGCGCCCCATTATTAATAGCCACGGCCCAAATAACCAACTTATCAAATTATCACATTCGTCTTCGTTATCCTCTTATTCACAGATCTTGGGAATAACCCCAAACTGCTGCCGATTTTGATCACGTGTTCTATCATCACGGGTCTGGAGGTGGTACTGTTCTTCGAGGCCTGGGTCTGGGTCTCCAGGAACATTCCACACAGTGAAAGGCGAACATGCATCGTCTGGATCCTGGGCATCTTTCCGGTGAGCACTGACATCATTATAATTATCATCATTATTGTTGTCGCCATCGTTGTTGTTATATTCATTATCATCATCGTCATCGTCGTCATTCAAGTATGAACACATTGCGTTTCACAGTGTGGACCACAATGTTAAATTCCAGCGTGTTCACATTGTGAAAACCAACTCACAATGTGTTCACAGTGTGACCACACTGTGATCACACTGTGAACACACCGTGAGGGCACTATCGCCAGTTAGAAATTGCCTGCGTTTACACTGTAAAAAGGTGCGCTCACACTGTGTATCTCAGCAATTTCACAATGTGTTCACAGTCTGAGTTGGCTTTCACACTGTGAAAAAGCTCGAATTTAACATTATGTTCACACTGTGAATGAGTCATTACTATCATCATTAACATGATCGTCGTTTGTCTTCGTAATCATCTTCACCATCGGCAACCTCTTCCTCTTATTTCCATTATCATCTCCGCATTAATAAATTGTTTTCAATTTTGTCCGATAATTATGATGATGAAACAGTCTTTAATTCAACTTTACTATTTTGACGGCATTATTTTGAGGTAATATTGGGATATTACACGCTATAATTGTAGATACAACTCACTCATCAAGTCATTGTCATAAGACTAAGTGTATGCGTCTTTATATTAAAATTAGTATATGGCGTCACCCATATGAACCACAAGACTATTTATGAACCACAAGACTATATGAAAATTATTTGAATATTTTTATTTTATTTTCAGGTTTACTGCGTCACCTCTTTACTTGGTTTGTACATCCCTCGGGCAGCCAGTCTGTGCACACTGACGAGTACAGCGTAAGTTCTTTTTGTATGAATTGCTAATGAACTATACAATTTAACCATTTACCACAATTGGGCTCAATGCTAATTGCCTATTAATAAAATGGGCACCCAAATATATCAAACTTGTTTTGGTCTACACAGTTCTGGTATTGGGCGAGACAAATGTGAAAACCCTTGACTTTACTTGCCCGACATAGTCCATAAAGTATATTTGCAAGCAAGTTTGATTGTAAGCCCTGACAAATCCTATGACGAGATCAGAAACAAGCGTCGGAGCTATAATTGGGGGTCCCTGTTGAGAAGGGGGGAGGGTGCTGCACTCCCTAATCCCCGCCTCGTACTCTCTTAATGCGAAAGAGTGGATTCTCCGCTCTAGCTGAGTGACATGCGTTTCAACTCTGAAAAGAGTTGAAATCGACTCTGAAAAGAGTTGAAATCGACGCCGCCGCGTGTTGAATAGGCGTTCGCGATAGTATAGTATGAGTTACCGTTTCAACTCCGAGAGCGAGTTGAACAAAAATCGAGACACAGCCACTAAGGCAGCCAATCAGTGATCATCTTTGAGTCACGTCACGCGCGCGATAAGGAAAATTTAATTCGATGCGGGAATTGTTTGCACCGCTGTATACTAGCTCGCTCTTCGTCATCATTTTGGACGTCGGAGATCGAAGATTTAGGAGATCGAAATCACATTCAGACGGTTCTATAATAAAGGAGAACTCAGTGAGGACTTCCGCAAAACACTTGAAGGTGAGTTTTTATCATGATTTAAGTTTATACTTACACAAATCAATCTTTCACTTTCGGCTTTCATTTATACGCCAATTTGCAATCACAACGCAAACGTTACGGCGCGCACCAATGTGTGTGCGCGTGTGTGTGTGTGTGTGTGTATGTGTGTGTGTGTGTGTTTGTACACGGGTGTGACTTGTCAAAAATGATGGTCAAGCGATTAAATAGTTGAAACATAATTTCCCTTGCAACATGTTCAGGTAATTAGTATACTGAACTATTCTCTAAGTTCTAAAGATTATAGATGAACAGAATAATCGGGTGAAAACTGACTCATCTTGCAAATTATCCTCAATATCTTACTGGTGGTTCAGGGTGGTTTCTTTCAATATTATAGACAGTGATACTCTCTAGCCTAGTGCGCGTAGTGGAAATACCAAACCGGCTCGTTTTATTGCTGAATATATCCAAATAGTCTAAAGACTTCATCACTTATTCACATATCAACTTCACTATATAATTTAATATTTCCTTGGCTTTCATACCAGCCATATTTCCAAGCACATAACCCATTCCTTGAGTTATAATTTAATCAAAATCCACAACTAGCAAACACAATTACCACTAAACGCGCGCGCGCCGATCACTTACAGTCACAGAGTCCGTTTCAAGTAAATTCATGCACAAATTCCTTACAAATTCCCTTATTTGTAGCTCATCTATACTTATAAAATGGGTAGAAGAATCCCTGCATTCTGATTGGTCAATTAGCATGTAAAAGTTTTTTACTGATGCATGGCTCACTTTAGTTTGATTTTCATTTTTTTTGCGCTTATTTTATAAAAACAAATGTTGCACAGGGGTATTTCGTGGATTTAAAAAAAAAAAAAAAAAAAAAAAAAATTATCATTCAAAAACAAAAATTTAATGTTAAAATTTATATAAAATTTCATCTAAAAAAAAAAAAAAAAAAAAAAAAATGTATAAATGTTTTTATTTTTTTATTTTAAAATTAATATAAGCAACTTTTTATAATTAAAAAAAAAAAAAAAAAATTAAAATGTGAAATAGCATTTTTTCCCAGCCATGGGTTAGTACTTTTGAAGCCATGGGTTAGTACTTTTGAAACCATGGGTTAGTACTTTTGAAACCATGGGTTAGTACTTTTGAAGCCATGGGTCGGTAAATTTAGCCAATTTAGCCATTACTGGGAAAAAGTCTGATTTTCACATTTTTTGGCGCCCATTTTATAAAACAAATGCTGCACAGGCATATTTCGTGGATCGGTAAGAATTGTATGCACTCGTTTAACTTTGGAAATGGTCTAAAACCCACTCGCTGCGCTCGTGGGTTTAAACCATACCAAAGTTAAACTCGTGCATCCAATTCGTACCGATCCACTCATGCCTGTGCATCATTTGTATAATAATACATCAATTCATATATCAAGCCTTCTTAACAATTCAATTATCTATCATATAAGCTATAATTTATCTCATACTTTGCATTTAAATAACAGAAAACTACAAATAAAGGTTGTTTCTAATCAATTACTGGCTCCGGAAGATGCTCATGAATATGCAAATGAGCTTTATGCATAATTTGCATATCATGTGTTTTGGAGTCGCTATAAGTGGAACTACGGTAATAAACATGCTAAGTTCTAACCTTTGAAAGCAAAGTATCACTTCTGAACTATTCACATACTTTGAAACAAATATCAATCTTAACTATCCGGTATATAACATTGTCATATCATTTGACAATAAAGAGGAATTTAATAAACAATTTCAGAAAGCTTTGTAACAAACGTTTATACCCGTATGCCTACGCAAATATCCGTGTTGTGCGTCGTACAATTAACGCAGCGCTATGTCAACTGCACTGTCGTTCTAAATGCAATACATCAACAACAACAATACGACACTCATTATTCAACTCATCATCATGATCATCACAAGAATCATATCGAATCAGTAACACTGTCAAGTAGTCAACACTAATCTATAACTTTACCTGGTTTGTGAATTAATCCATTCTTGTTAATCTTCCGTTTCGAGCCAAAGTTTAAGTTCACAATCAAAATATTTAATAATGTAAGTGTTGCTAGTCTTAATTACATTATATACGCGCCGTGGCGCATATATATAATTATTAATTAAATACCTTGGGTACTGTATTCCATTTCTTAAATGTGTATTTCTAAGGTAAATGTTCCTCTCAAATATGTTTAGGCCGGCTTTAGGCCCTATGTAGGTAAACTGTCGCTTTTGGAGGTCTGCATTTGTTTTGATCTGTCAGCAGTGACGTAGCGTGGTCGGACTGATTGGGGGAGGGGGGGGGGGGGGGGGCACACCTTATGTATTTCTTTGTTTTTTTCAAAAAATGTCCCCTTATGTTTTCTATTGTTCAGAATTATTGGGGGGGGGGGGGCACGTGCCCCCCCCCCCCCCCGTGCCCCCTGTAGCTACGCCACTGTCTGTCAGTCACCATACATTTTTAATGGTTGTACAAATGATTTTTTTTTTTGTTCTCATATTTTCATTTGATTGCAGATTTTATTGTTGAATTATCACCCACCGACACACACTGCATCCCAGATGAACGACAGCTGGGATCAAAGGGATACCCGATGACACACCCAGCTGCAACATAAACGTAAGCAGTGTGCCAGCCTACAATAGAATGAAGAAAGGCAACCGCGCAGATAAACTAGACATGAACGAAGACGAGCGATACAAGTGCGAAGCCGACAGAGACAACCATCAAGACGAGCAAAACGACCTCGAAGATGAACAAAGGCGAGCTAAGCAGCCGCAAAGACCAGCGAGACAAGTGCCAAGATAACAGAGACGACCAGCAAGACGACCACGAAGACAAGCGAAGATGAGTAAGACGACCACGAAGACGAGTGAAACAGTCGCAAAGATGAGCGAGACAAGTGCCTAGATGACAGAGACGACCAGCAAGACGATCGAGATGACCACGAAGACGAGCAAAGACAAGCACGAAGACGAACAGGCAGCCGCAAAGACGAGCGAGACAACCGCAAAGAAAACGAGTGACTCGAAGACCAGCGAAGCAACCGTGAATGCGGCTTCGACAGTAACCTTGACGAAACCAACTTCAGTGAACCGAACACCAGCTTTCAGAGTCCGTGCAAAGCCGACACTTATCGCTAGCCCAACGATCATGGCGTTCGCGACACAGGCCACAACCCGGAGGATATGCGATTGTGATATGGAATGTGAACGTTGAACTGCATGGTTTGGTTGAATTTTTGTATAAAATATAAACTTGAAATTACTTTTCAAAAGGAAGAAGTTTTGTCACCTTCCTTGCTCATGAATCCATACATTTTAAATACATAGGCCTACAAGAACATGCCTGTAGTAGTCACCAACCTTCTACAATGGCCACTTTTCTAGTTTTCAGTAGGTGGTCACTATACACATGTTTGACTGTGTACTACTGTAGCTCAAGACATTGCTGCCCCCGAAGCCAGAATCAATCCAATTTTGATACAGATCTGCCTATGTGAGGGGCCAGATTAAATCCAGGAAACATGAACATGTCCCTATTTAAAGGCTTTAACTATGATATTAAAATGTCCTGAATATAGATCAATTATCTGCCAACTGTTTCTTACCTTTTGCAAGGTGGTGTGATAATTTGTTAGGTATAATGCATGAAGAACAATTGTTTTTTTTAAATCGAATTAACTTCCAATGTGAAGAAAAAAGACTTCTTAAGATTGGGATGAACATTGCTTGGGCTAAAACGTGATGTTTAGGACTTGGGCCCACTGTTTTATGAAAGGCTGCATGATTATGTTGTTGTATATAAGTATTATTGTAATTGTTTTAATGGTAACTTACAAGTTTTAATTTTTCGTTTGCTTCTCCAAAATTGTATACTATCCTGTTAAATTATTGCCCAACGGTTGGTCCCCAACATGTATTCCTATTGGATGTATTTATGAATTTTAGACCTGTTTCTGAACAGATTATTATGAAACAAAGTCCGCACTGTCTCTAACATTGTGTGCCATTTCACATAGTTGTTCATTATCTCACATATTGATAAAAGGGCCCTGTAAAGTAAACTAAAACTAAATTATTCCTTTAAATGTATTGTGATAATGTTACAATTTATATCCAACTGTTCTTGAAACTTGTGATGAACATTGTATTACTGGTGACCGATTATATTACTGAAATGGCAAGCAGCCCTTTAATTGTCATAATTCCTTAGCAGAACTAGAGGGTTGACTGTGAAAGGAAACAAAATAATATCTCTGCATGTGCAAAACGGTTTAACTGGCCACCAGTAGTCTTTGTCTTTAGACTAACCAATATTGAAATCATCTTGTTCTGAAACATGATATTACTAAGGTAATTAGATTTCCCAAGTTGTGTTGTATTGCAAATATCTCTTCACACATTGCTGTTTTGCATGAACTTGTAGATTGTTTGATGCTTATGTGTTTTTATATATATATGTACAATGTGTATTTTAATGTTATATTTCAAATTGAATTAAAAGGAAATTAAATTTTCTTAATCTGGAAAGTTAATATGTCTTAGAAAGTTTAGAATTGAAGTAGAAGAGTGAATACAGTGTAACCTCGTTACAAAGAGCTCTGATAAAACAAACCATTTATAACAAAGTCATTTTGCTTGTCCCAGCCGTTGTTTAAAAAAAATGTTTTAACCCTTTGTTTTATAACAAGGTGATTGTCTTAATCGCAAGGATCTTTTTGTAAAGAGGTTTCACTGTAGCATAATGTTGTTGTGTACCCCATAAAAACAATGTATGCCCAATGGGCAGTGGTTCACCTTTTGTTTTCACTAAAACATGAGGGCAAGGCAAATCATTCTATTCTATTGCTAGTACATTGTTTTTGTATGTTATTTTTCGAGGGGAAAAAAGATACAATCAATTACCTTGTTAATACCCTAAAATAGTTTTGCAAATTATTGTTTTGATTTCCTTTGGGGCTCATTCCAGCAAAATGTGAACCATCACACAGCATGTGTGCACGATACATTGTTCCATTGAACACAACAATTTATTTCCATTATATTTTGTTTCACAAACTGCATTTTCAATGTAAGAATTAGTGTATGCCTATATGGGACATTATGTGTGTTTATGTGCGTATGTTTGTTAACATGTATATGTGCATGTGGATGAATATCTAAACCCCAAATTGATAGATTTTGTAATCACCCCATCCAGCTTGAATGATTTCCACTCCAGAATGAGAGTTAAAACAACATTAACTCTGCATTAGGAGTGGATTCCACTCCAAACGAAGTGGTCACTAATATGGCTCCCTAAGGAGTGAACAAGGGAGTGGATCTTAACTCCCTTAAAGAGTGGACAATTTCCACTCTAGTTTGGAGTGAAAAGGGGGTCAACTCTGGGTTAGGAGTGGATTCCACTCCAAACGAAGTGGTCACTAATATGGCTCCCTGGGGGGTGAACAATGGAGTGGATCTCAACTCCTTAAAGAGTGGACAATTTCCACTCTAGTTTGGAGTGAAAAGGGGGTCAACTCTGGGTTAGGAGTGGATTCCACTCCAAACGAAGTGGTCACTAATATGGCTCCCTAAGGAGTGGAAAAAAGAGTGGATTTCCACTCCAATACATTAAGAGAGTATATATCTTCATATATATATACTCATTTATTCTTCTCTATCATTAAAATTGTGATATGACCTTAACTTATATCGTAGACCACTTATCTCGAGTGCAATGGTAAACAACCTGTAGATAAGATAGAACAACAGATTTATCATAATGGGTCTTTCGTAACGACCAAAGTTCGTGGCGAACCGTGAACTGTATAGAAGTCGTTACCCATCAATGCAAACAACTTAAAACTATATGAACTCATTCCACAAAAGGCCCACTTCCAGTTTTATGTCCATGTGTATTTTTGGTGAGGATTATTCTGTTTACACACACCAATAAATAGTGCAGAATCTTTTCTGAACATTCCTCTATATATTAGTGACATAGCTAGGCACATTTACGTTTTTACCCAGTAGTGCATCTTTCTAATTTCCCATAATGCCGGTCCAGAAATTAATTAGATATTGTATCCGTCTTTTGTTTCATCTTTCTCATAATAAATGAGGGGGATAATCACATGACAACCCCTTTAGCTATACCAATGTCTTCTAGTCATCTATAAACTCTACAGTTCACAAATAATAGACAATATGTTATCAAAGAGTTTGTGTTTCTCGACATTTCAAAACTGGTTGTTAAAGCTAGCAAAAGTGAAATATCATGTTATTAAATCGATGTTTCTTTGTATTCACATTTCAGACATAATCCAATGTCACACATTTAAGCCAAAATAATGACCGATATAATATGCTTAAAGATCGCTGAATTTTTTCGAACAAATAAAGCAATACAAATGAAATAATAAAACATAATATTTCGTTATTTTTCATTTCTAATCATGACTTTGCCCACCCGTATCTGCGCCACAAAATTACGTGAAACTTGTTTTATAAAAAAAAAATTTGATTTATACTCCTCTCAGCTTCTTCGCCGTGTGTCTGTACGAGTTCGTCATCCTGATCGTGGACTACTTCGGCGGGTTAGATGCCATGGTCCTAAGAATGAAAGGCACTAAGTTCTCACTGGCAAGGCCGCCTGTAATGTGTCTTTTTCGCTGCTTGCCAAAAATCGCAATGACAAGGTAAGATCTCCCGTTTTTAGTTGGTATATACTCCTTAATTATTCATTCTGTCGGTAGATTGATGATAACAAAATGAGGGTCCCGTCTCCCTGGTGAGACAATTCACACAGAAAAACTGCACCTACAAACCAACGAAACTGGTTATGCTACTTTTTGTTTGCATGATTTGTCCCCGATTTGTCTCATCAAGGACCCTCATGTTTTACAATCGGTATTGAAAAATGTAAAAAAATACAAAGATGGACATATGGTCATATGAAGTAATGTGTAGGTTCAATGTGATCCTTTGCATAACGCAATTATGTTTGTTCATGAAAATATATTATTCGGCAACCTGTATGCAAAACTGTCGGTCGAGAAGATGTTATATGGGCCTCAACGTGACAAAAGGGGTCTAAAGGCAAAATTTATGGAAAATGAGTTAAAACTATTTTCTGAATGTATGAAAAGTACTGAATCCAAAAATATTGGGTTTTTGAAAATCTGACTTTTTAAAGTACCTCTACAGCCTCAAACAAAAATGGTGTATTTACGCAAAAGTGAACAGTATCTGCAGATATGCTACAAAACGCAATTTAGAGAAACCCTCACACGTGTTTATTTTTGATCGCCAAATATTTGAGGCTGTTATGGGGTATGGTAAAAAAATACTTTTAACTGATCTAAAAACCACTCGAATGCAATTTCAAAAAATTACCTCGGCATGGTCAGGACATTATTTATTCAAAATGGCTGCCGTATGACACGTGTACATGATTATAATGGTCATGCGTCATGAACTCGCCTCCATATTACGTTCTGGGGTTTTTTGCTACCATTTCCTTTATTTTTATCGAAACCAGAACAAAATTCTAAACAAATGTTGGTATCACTTTGAAGGACTATCAGAATGCCATATGTCTGCAAAGTTTGAACGGTTTACCTATTTCCTAAGTGGAGATACAACTATTTGAAGGTTGGAACCAGAGGATGCGCGCATGGAAGCGGCGCCCCGGTACAAAGTCTATGGGGAAATGCTTTTTAAAGACCTTTTTTTTCTAAAACGTTGATAACTTTGTAAAAACTAGGTGTATAGCTACAATGTTGGTATTAAATGAAAGCTTTAACATTGACTTTATTGTAAAATGATTAAAAAGTGTTTTTGTCACATTCAATTTTAATAAAATCAACACAAACACAGTAAATTGAGGCTTGCCTGTACAACTATTTTTACTATGGGGGCACAATCTTTACCGATACATTCTGTGAATTCTCGGTAAAAACGTTAATATCTTCAATAAGACAAGGTGTAAGAATACAAATTTGGTATCAAATTAAAGCTTACCTATCAAACTGTATTATGTCTGAACACATTTAGGCTTAACTTTATATTCCGTTCCTTAAAGGGATAGTTGAGTGTTGGTATAGGGGGGCACTTCACAAAATATTTTTTTGTGAGGTAATGAAAAAATGACTGTCAAATGTGAAAGAACATACAATTTCAATGACAGAATAAACTTTATTTGAACAAAATCGGTTCAGAAACGGCTGAAATATCCATAAACATGTTTTTATTCAAAAATTCTTCACCAGGGGATATTTTGACTTTTTAGAAATTTTTTAAAAGACTACTTTGAAACAAAATCTTAATAGGTTTTTAAACGGTTGTTGATGATATCTCTATTAAATCATTATTTTAACAAAACATCAAATGCACAATTTTGTATGAAAAATGGCTAAAAACCAAGTTTTTTTAGAGAGCGACCTCTTAAGTTGTAACGGCTCTTTTTGAATGATAACAGGGGTCTTACTTAGTCGTTTGTAATTGTGTATACTTTTCGAGCATGGTGAAGTTATAACTATTATTTTGTACCGTAATGGTGCAGGTTTTGGTTATACTAAAGTTAAGTTGTTAAGTTTGACCAATACTCAACTATCCCTTTAAGTGACACTTACATAGTGAAAATAATGGATTATCTTATTTTGTTTTCATTAAGTATGAATGAAAGCCCCAAACAATATCATATTGCTGTAAATGTCTAAGTGTGCTCTGCATGAAAACATTATCATTTGTAGTCTAGAGCTACCTCAGAGAAAGTTATCATGGAAAATATTGACCTCTACAACTGTAAACAAAATGTGGGTTAATATACATTTTTAAAAGTGTATAATGATATTTCTGAGTGCATATTAAGATGCTTATATTGAAATTTCCTTTCAGAAAATGTATATTTTTGATAGGATAGGGGGAGTTCGTCAGTAAATATTTACTCTCAAACGTAACATTGTCCTGCAGAAGCCCAAAACGGCATGTAACGCAAAAGGAGGGGACCGCACGACGCATGACCACTACATTTTTAGGGGGGGGGGGGGGGGGGGGGGTAATAATAAAGTTGTACACCATAAGCAGGACTTCATTTGTCATTACAATGAAACTGCTCAATTATCAACCCACAAATTGTTGCACAAACACGCACAAAATTATTATGCTCTAGTCCAGTGGTATGATTATGTTTATGGCAAATGGCATGAATTAAAGTCAGCTCATGGAAAGACGTCTGGCAGCTCTACACCTTACATTTGTAAATGTTACCTGAATAACATGCATACAGACTTGAATCTGAAAAAAAAAAAATATGGACTACAATCAGCCTAGACTACTATAACCATTCAGTCTATATTGATGTAATTTACACAAATCTTTGACGATTTACACAAATCTCTGACAAACAATGTCCATATGACAAAGCTGGACAGGAACGGAAGCTCCAGTAATGCCCTTATTGGTAAACCACGAGTAGGTTCATGGGTAAACCAAGCACCTCTATGTAGAATCCTGCAAACAATTCAAGCTTCTGGCTACTGCCTAGTCTAGAAATTGATTCACTGGTATTCTGCCTTCAGAATACAACTGTTCCTAATGGGAATACTAAGCTAAGGTCATGCAAAGACCCTGTAATGCATGCCAATTTGCCATGGATAATTAGTCAAACTCCTCAAGCAACACAACGGTTGACCAAGGAATCGCGGGTGCGGTTCGTTATTCCAAAGGTTCGTTTATCCGTAAATGAAATAGGGTTCGAAATTCCGAAGGTTCGTTTATCCGAAAATAAAATCGCGTTCGATATTCCAAAGGTTCGTTAATCGAAAATGTAATGGGGTTCGTTAATCCGAAAATTTAATGGGGTTCGTTTATCCGTAAATGAAATGAGGTTCGTAGGTCCAAAAATGCAATAGGGTTTGTTAATCCGAAAATGATATGGGGTTCGTATTGAACCTCTCGGATTAATGAACATTCGGAAAAAACGAACCTTTGGAATAACGAACCTTTGGAATAACGAGCTGTAACCGTTTTCAATCAAATAGTGACAGTAGTGACTCCATCCATAGTTATCCGGTTACAGCTCGAAAACACCGGTCTATATTACATCGGTCATAAGCGTACCCATGATTTTTTCAAGGAGGGAGTTATTCCGTCGCCAAATTTGTTAGAGGCCGAGACCACAGAGAGCCGTGTAAGAGGGGAGGGGGGGAAGGGGGGGGGGGGGGGGGGGGCAACAAATTTCGAGACTGAGGCCGAGACCACTGGTGAAGTTTTGTCCTCGGGGGGGGGGGGGGGGTCCGAGGCTATTGGTTTAGATGGTCGAGACCGATGAAAAGTGGACTCGATACCCGTAAAAGTGGGCCCAGACCGGTACAAAGTATACCCGAGACCCACAAAAAACTAAAGGGGGTGAACACCCCAAAACAGTCCAAGGGGGGTGTTTGAACCCCAAAACACCCCCTCCCCTGGTTTACGCCTATGGTTAGGCATGTCTCAATACATAAGTATTGTGCGTGGTTGCTAGGCTAAATGATGTTGCTAGGCAACATTGATCTCCGTGGATAATTACATGACTGTATTTTATGTAAATCAAGGTTAATGGTTTTACGATTTTTCTATTTTGATAAACTTTTAGAATCATTCATACACTAAACAAGCGGTTTTGTCTAATAGCTACAATCATTCAAATGGTATAGTAAAGTGTTTTAACTTTTTTTATTTGAGGTTTGGTAAGGCATAGACAAACAAGCATCTATTTCATTATGGTTGGTTTAAGGTTATTTCTGGTCTTTTTTCGATAACTATGAAGAAAATAAAGTCCATCACATTAACATGAATAATCCAAAGCGTGTTGAGAAAAAATGACAACATTTAAGAAGTATGCAACTGTTGCTAGGGGAAATTTATGTTACTAGGAAACGCTTCTTGATTGATATTTACTTCAACTGACGACGAGGCACCATTTTGCCTTTCGAAGTGATTTCATCATAGGAAAACCCATATTTATGCATATTGATTGCATAATTTGAAAATAAGTAATATACATGTATATGCAATTCCAGTTTTATTTCTTGTACTTAGTGCTGGTTTCCATGGTGATTCTTCAAGTAGTGGCAATTTTAATGGTCGTTTTCATAAACTTCAATTCCTTTTCAAATGAGGTATATATTAATCCAGCCGGGTGCATTAAAATCGAAAATGTTGAATCTTGCATCTTACTTTTTGCGCATTGGCCGCATTTTTGTAGCATTCACATCAGACTAGTTGCCATGGCAACGGTTTATCAATTTAGCCTTATATATTGTTTAGGGATTCCTAGATCTCATGCCTTCCGAGAGAATCACATTCAGCCATATGTATACACCACAGGAGTAAGGAGTAATGTGAGTTTGCATGAATTACATACAAATATGCAATCGGAAGTTAGTATTATGTCACTGACCTAGAGTTGACCCCTAATGACCGAATAAATCATGTACCGTTGCAATATTTTAGAAACTGGTAGCTGGTATTACATTTCTTATTCCCTGAAAAAATGAAAAACATACGTTTACTAGATTTTGAGAAATGTTACTTTTTGTCAACATGTCGTTCTATAATGGAACCCACTGTTATGCATGATGTATTTTACCATGTGTTACATAAGCAGCGTTGCCATGGTAACGTGTAACTCTCGGGGGATCTAAACTTCCAGTGGGGGATAGCTGAGATTTGTACCTTCAAAATGATACCAAAAATTCTTGGCCACCAGAGGGGTGCAGCCAACGTCATTTTAAAGCG
The DNA here is from genome assembly GCA_037951105.1 of Echinarachnius parma. NCBI lineage: Eukaryota > Metazoa > Echinodermata > Echinoidea > Clypeasteroida > Echinarachniidae > Echinarachnius > Echinarachnius parma. The sequence goes on from JBAMJV010008465.1 coordinate 27,681, forward strand.
ATTTTTCAGGTCTTGCCTCATGGACTACATTTTCAGATGACGTTTGCGCCATACTATGTGCCGCGCGCTAAGACCCCTTTTGTCGCGTTGAGGCCCATATATTTTTAAACCTTTTTTCAGAATCTACTTTTGAAGTATTTTGGAAGCGACTGTTCCATATCTGCCATTATTTAGTTTCATTCTATTTATTACACACATGTTGATTAGAGATGTATTCAACCTAAATTCCTAACTGTTAGTTCTGTTTTGCTTTAATTTTGGCAATTTTCAGGAGAAACTTTCGTATTTTGGAAGCAGCCGTTTTGCAAACGGCCATTATTCGACCGGTCCTTCTATTTATAACAGAGGTCCTGGTAATCGACGGGTCAATCAACAGAGAACCCGTGAGTAACACCAGTGTTCTTTTTTTATTACTTCATTGATCGATATGTATAACAAAGTACACTAATAATGAATAAAGACCACTCCGAAGGAAGATAATTGTGAATTTTATAACTGACAATAACAATCGATATACTTATATTTGCAAAATGTCTGGTTTGAAGAAAAAAAGGTCGTGTTTGAAATATACATTCTAGTTAGATCTACCTCCTATAAGTTGTCCAAGTTTTATCTGGTTTGAATCAGTTGTGTTTTCCCGACATTGCAATGGTTTGTACAAAATTAAATTATATTCCTACGACAACGCACACGATTTACAGTGGCGACGAAAAAAAAGGCTAGACTGAAACAAGCATAGTAACTATGTTTATTATCGTAACTATGTTTATTATATTTGATCTTATTATATCGTTTGTATACAGCAAGTCGCCCAGACGATCTCGCTGGCGCTCAACAGCATTACGCTCGTGTCCGCGCTCCTCGCCGTATCGGCACTCATCGTCTTCTTCCACGCCAGCCGCAACTTCCTGGGCGAATACCGCATCCTCGTCAAGTTCGCGTGCGTTCAAACTGCTCTCATCGTCAGCAACGTCCAGTCCGTGCTCCTTGTCATCCTTACTAAGTCTGACGTCATCGAGTGCAACCCGCCATTCGCCACGCCCGACAGGGGATATCGTAAGTGAAATAATTACCATACTATTGACCCACTAAATATATACAGGAACCTGGTGAACTAATTTGATGGATGTTTGATTGTAGCAAACAGGTTATACGAATATTATAAATAATTATATTTCTCTGTGTCTGATATATCATTTCCATCTATTCGAACACCTTCAGTATAATTGATTCAAGTGCTTTAATACATTTTCCTCTTAAAAATATGGTGTCTTATGACTTGCGATTAATTTTGTTTTGCTAAATAATAAATAGCATCATAGAGCGCCATGTATCTACATGTAGGTACCTTTATTCGGAGGCGCATTATTATTGTTGGTCATCCGGTACATGTCAAACAGGCACAGTTATCTTATGCACCATCTCAACTCCCTGGGGAGCAAACTATAGATTTTATAACATCTCTGTCTACTTTAAAACATAGAATAACACTATTTTGCGTCCAGTCAAGTCTGCTATCACATTTCCCATTGACCCTGTAGGCCTACATCTTCTGCACTGACTGATTCCGAAGGAGGCTCCTTGAAAATGCACCAATTTGTCCACACCCTGACAAACAAATCTGAAAATCTGTGATATACTTCAAAAATATATCCCTGATTGCTGTTTGAAACCTCCCTGAATTAGACATGTAAATGTTGGCAGTTCTGCATACAACCAAGGGGGTATACAAATCAACAGGATCCGGGGCAGACATCTTTGCTAAACCTTGTGATCATTATAACTAATTATAATTTCACATCATTTTCACACTATGAGAATACATGTAATTAATTGTCTTTAATGCGTCTCTGCTTTTCTACCACACACAGAATGGCACTGTTTTTGCCTCACAATCGAGTCAGCCATCATGTTCCCCCTGATCCTGTTTGTCTTCCGTACAACCAAGGGGAATGTGATCCGACTCAACCAGCGAGTCCGGGCAAGCACTTTCGCGGGTATGGTGTCTAGCGGTGGAGGGGACGAAGACCCGGAAAGGGAACCTTTACTTTCAGCGGGGAATAGCCCGAGCAGACGGACACACTCGTTCGGTTCTGTGAAACATATATGATGACTTTTTCCCCCAGTTTCTGTTTTCAGAATTTGTAAATTATTTGTATATTAGTATTTTTTATGAAGATGGCAGTGGTTGGTAAAGACTGAAATTAAAAAGACCCGACCACCTCAGATAAACGACATTGTTTCATTCTGGTTATGTTTCATTCTATGAAATAATTATAATGCTTACACAGACATTTAGTCACAAACAAGACATGATGATGACCTGACAAATTATATGTAATAATATGTCTAAATCTTGTGAATGGAAATGATAGGGCACAACTTGGGAAGTAAACTTTTAGCCGGAAATCAACTCAACTGGAAAACGTGGCCTCCTTGATAAGGAGGGCATAATTTTGATAGAAAATGATAGAACCATTTTGTTCTTCATGAAGATGGAGATGGTAACCATGACGACAAGAAACAAGATTTGGGCAGTAAACCATAACTATTAGCCAGGTATTACTTCAGCTAGAATATAAACCATAACTATCAGCCAGGTATTACTTCAGCTGGAACATAAACCTAAATGCTGCTTTGCAAGTATCAGCTTCCATGGTGATGTAGATCTAGTCGGCTTGCGGTTGCACCATGTAAGAAGGGAGGATTGGAGAGTCCTGAGAAGTGAGAACTCAGAAGGACCGTTTGTATTCTTTCTTGGGTAGTCCTAAAAAGGACAGAGGTAGTCCTTTCCAGGACTATCCAAGAAAGAATACCAACGGTGTTTCTCAGGACTCTCCAATCCTCCCTATGGTGCAACGGCAAGCCGACTGTATAAATATAAACCTACTCTTTTGGCTCCGTCAGCATTTGAGATAGTGAAGATGGAAAAGGAAAGGACTGTATCTTTAGAAAGAAACATTAATTGTATAATACTGAGAATATTTGTTTGCCCATGAATGTACACTCAGCAAAAAAAGAAAGTGAACACTTTTTCAAGTTCATATTTTTCATATAAGATTTTATGAAAAATAAACAAATTATATATCAAATTAAAGGATATTTAATTGGCTTTCGACTTGGTAGGTGAATACAAATTGAAACTTTACGCATGAGTGAACACATTCATTTGTCTGTTCCAAGGTACAAAAGTAAAAACTGCAAAATTGCACAAAAAATATAAACATTCATATTGCACAGAAAAGTTCAACAAAACATGATAAGGTTTGCATGGTTCATTGCACTTGAAAAGATAATTATTAAAAAGAGTAATCGTTGTTTGTTTAGAGTCAGGTTCTTTTTTTCTTTGCAGTGTTTCTTTCTTTCTTTCTTTCTTTAAAGTCAATATCTTGTTGGGCCACCATGACTGTTAAACGGCGCATGTTGGATATCACTCCGTGTACTCTCTCCTGTGATGGGTTTCTCCACTCCTCGCGGTCAGGTATACCGACCCAGGTCTTCAAGGGTGTCACCAGGTCGGATGCGCTCATTTACGGCCTTTCCTAGTTGGTCCCATATGGCTTAGATAGGGTTCGTATGGGGCAAGCAAGCTGAGCAGGGATCCATTCGCTCGATGTTGTGCTCTTCCAAAAACTGATGGACAACTCGAGCGGGATGAGGATGTGCGTTATCGTCCTTGAAGATGGTTTTCGGATTCCTGTCCACGTATGGCACTACAACGGGTTGGAGGATGTCACCGATGTACAGTTTTGCATTCAAGTTGCCGTTGAGGATGACCATCTCTGTACGGTCCTCATCCGTGCTGTCTCATACCATGATACTCCCTCTGTGTCCTTGCTGCACTTCCTTGACACAAGCATCCTTGAAGTGCTCATTCCTCCTCCTCCTCCAAACATGAATTCTGCCATCGCTGTTTTGCAGACAGAATCGGCGCCATTGAACCCTTGTCCATCTCACATGGCTCCTTGCCCACTAGTCTTGCTTTTCTGTGTGCAAGTGTGAAAGCGGGTTTTTGCTGCTTTTCTTGATTTGATTCCTTGAGCATGGAGTCGATTTCTTATGGTTTGTGTTGACACATGGCGAGCACCTTGACCTCTGGCTTCAAGTGCGATGAACCATGCAAATCTCTATCGTGTTTTGCTGAACTTTTCTGTACAATATGACTTTTTAAATCTTTTGCGCAATTTTGCAATTTTTACTTTTGCACCTTGGAACAGACAATTGAATGTGTTCACTCATGCGTTAAGTTTCACTTTGTATTCACCTACCAGGTTGAAAAACAATTAAATATTCTTTAATTTGATATATAATTTATTTGTTTTCTATAAAATCTTATATGAAAAATATGAACTTGAAAAAGTGTTCACTTTCTTTTTTGCTGAGTGTATATAGATGCAGACCAAACTGACACAATGTCATGCTTAAATGTTTCTAGTGACTATATTTACATACGCAAACAAAATGACAATGGGTTGATGAAATGTCTGTCTGTGATCGGATCCCTGATATTTTTTCAAATTAAACCATATATATATCTCATCAAAGAGAGGAGTAGTAACGACATCCATACAACCAATTCGTGGCTATTTGATTTGGTACAAGTTACGGTACTCTCTATAGACATCCAACCACATGTTGTTTTTTTCAGACAAGTTTCAGACAGGTTAAATATTATTTATGGCAATATAATATGTTAGAACTGAAATGTGTTATAGGAAAAGTGTACTTCCTTTATAGTTATATGATATATGATTATGTAGTAATAAGTAAATAAAACATTAGTTAATTATAATAAGTCAGGTACTTATGTAGTTAAAGAGTATTGCGCATAATGTGCATTGCACTTTGTATACTTGAAGATAGAAACTAAAACGTGTCAAGGAAGTTATATGTATTATTTGCTTTTTTACATTTTGAAATAAAGTAACGCATAAATTGGAACTTTCTTGTTAAGTTGTTGTATGTGATATAAATGTGTGATGTATTTCGGATCTATCAAGAAACTTGCACCTAATATACCATTAACATAATTATGTCTGTATGATCAAGAATCATTCAATCATTCTAGCACTCAACTTATTACTTGTCAATCAACATAGCGATCAGAACACTCATCCCATATCTATCACTTAGTGCATATTTAGCAACATAGTAACGACAGCAGAACAAATGTAAAAGAACCATGGACAAATTGAGCAATATTGTTTATCATTTTCGACCAACTTGGTCGGAGATTTAATGAAAATAGCAATTTTTATGAATGATCAGATGAAAAAGCCTACACATGTCACATTCTTTTGAAGAATAAATGATAAATCTAATTTTTTACTGTTCAGATATATTTATAATCTTTGATGTTGAATCCCTTTGGAGAACACATTTTTGTCAAAGTATGATAGAAGATTGGCATCAAAGAAGCTAGAATGCAAAGAACTAATACCAACTTTGCTGCTTGATCAGTCACAAGTTCAGATAATTGGGGTGGATTCATTACTTGAGGACCTGTCTCAAATCTGACAATATAACATTTATTTGTATTGTTCTGTTTTCTATAAAAACAAAATTAGTGAATTCTGTAAACAAATATCAAATATTATTTGAATACAACTATTAAATGTTATCTTAAAATGTTATCTTAATATACCTATAAATTAATTATATTAATTTCTGTCCCATCCTGATGTAATTCTAGAGATTTGTTTCAAAAGTGGAAATTCATCTTCCATGCAAATAGATAGCAGGTAAATAGCGAGGTCAAACAGACAGTAATATATAGCTTTACTTGATGAAATTAAATATATATCTTATTAATAATGTCCTGTTTTAGAGAGTTAATAGAACAGGTTACCAACTTTCCCTGATTGAAAACAAGGTAGACATTTGACCAATTCAAAGTTGTTATGTTTGGTTAACATACTTCTTTAAAGAAACAAGAAAGTATCCATTCATTTATTTTAAATTATTAAGAGAACAAACATAAGCATATGAAAATTTGTGCATATGAAAATCTTATTGCCTGAGCAGGCAGAGGGCATTTTCATGTTTGCTTGATGCATGTGTTGGCTTGATTTGTCACCAGTGAAAGGGGGTAATAACAGTTCTCTTCCTACAGAATTTATAAAGTGATACAAAAAGCACAGTATAAATGGCAACTAGTATCATTATCCAGATGCATGTAAACTGACCGCTTTCAAAATGTGTATGGTACTGTACCCTACTACAGAACACTTATATTTTCACCAATAAAATAGTTAGATGCAACCAGTGGAAGTGAAAATACATGTATACTAGTAGCTGCAAAACTTTGAACACATCTGCTGTAAATTTTCTTCAAAAATGTGATTACGGTATTTGTTTTTTCAAAAATTGACTTTCTTGTTAACCCTTCCAAAAGAGGCCTCTTCCCAAATCAACATTTTGTAATGTTTTTATAAATGCACAGCAAAATGGCTCAGGTCCCTTATGTTCTTTGGGGAATAATGTGAAACTTTTGCTCAACGTCCATTTATCATTGTTTCCAAATGGCGACTGTTATCTCCAACTTTTATTTTCAAGACATAATTTTCTATGTGAATGTGTATGTTTGGTAATACGAGCCGTAATAACCCCAACCCTGCTATACATGTTGAACTTGAACGTGGAACAACAAAAAACATCTTAAAATAGCATCCTATCTTAGGGAAGGGTCAATTGGCCAGATTTTTGCCCTCAATCAATATCATTCACTCTAGTTTCTAGTCAAGAACTTAACAAATTAATTTAGATGGTATTTCTGATGAATATTATACTGCATTGAATCCATTCCCAAGACAATAATTAGCCATGCTCATTGGTAGCACACAGTAGCCCTAAATTATTGCAGCGAGTTTAGTAGCCGAGACCAAAACAGTGTATTTCTGAATTATTGCTGTGTGTTTAGAAGCTTAGACCAAACAGGGTGTATTTCTGAACCATTGCCGCATGCTTAGTAGCGTTGACTACAAAGGGTGTATTTCTGAATTATTGCTGCATGTTTAAAAGCTTAGACCAAACATGGTGTGTTTCTGAACTTGCTGTATGCTTAGTAGCTTCGACTGAAAAGGGTGTATTTCTGAATTATTGCTGTGTGTTTAGAAGCTTAGACCAAACAGGGTGTATTTCTGAACCATTGCTGCGTGTTTAGTTACTGCAACCAAACGGTGTATTTCTGAATTATTGCTGTGTGTTTAGAAGCTTGGACCAAACAGGGTGTATTTCTGAACCATTGCTGTGTTTTTAGTAACTGCGACCAAACAGGGTGTATTTCTGAGCCATTGCTGCATGTTTAGTAACTGCGACCAAACAGGGTGTATTTCTGAACCATTGCTGCGTGTTTAGAAGCTTAGACCAAACAGGATGTATTTCTGAACCATTGCTGCGTGTTTAGTAACTGCAACCAAACAGGGTGTATTTCTGAACCATTGCTGTGTGTTTAGTAACTGCGACCAAACAGGGTGTATTTCTGAACCATTGCTGCGTGTTTAGAAGCTTAGACCAAACAGGATGTATTTCTGAACCATTGCTGCGTGTTTAGTAACTGCAACCAAACAGGGTGTATTTCTGAACCATTGCTGTGTGTTTAGTAACTGCGACCAAACAGGGTGTATTTCTGAACCATTGCTGTGTGCTTAGTAACTGCGACCAAACAGGGTGTATTTCTGTGCATGGTTCTTGCAGTCAGGGTGGACGCAGGGGGTTCCTGGTGCGATCTCAGCAGGCTGCTTGAATGGACTGCACAGAGCCTTGGCACCCATAGACGGAGCTCCTACCACCACGTCACGATCCCTGGGGGGAAGAAATAATGGCAAAAATGTATGATATTAATGCAGATTTAAACTGAAAATCACACACACACACAATACATTAGTCGCCCATAAAACAGCACTTAATTCAGAGAACATGAGCAAAAGTCAACTTCCAAAAAACTTTAAATAAATAAAAAAGACGATTTGGAAAAAGTCACATAGAAATTATTTTCTTCCCTCCTTCAACACATCAAGCTGTGATATCATGGTAATAAATAACCAGTACAGTGGAAACTATTTATCAATAGATATGATATAAGAAAACCCTCTTAAATACCCAGGCACTTTTACTGCTAAGAGCTCTTTACAGTCCTCTTTGTTTTGTATACCCTAATATAACCAGGTAATTTTCATGGTCCTAAGCACCTCGTTATAACGAGGTTTTAATGTATGGCATTATTATGTGTGTTCTTAATGTTTGCCCCTGACATACCTTGCACTGTCCAGCTTGATCCTGTCCTCGCAGGGGATGTCACCACAGTACGGCACCAGGACAAGCTGTGGAGGGAAAAACAAATAGGCCATTATAATACTGGGGGTGTTTCACAAAGATTCTAAGTTTGTCTAAACATTATGGTCAGCCATTTGTAGCCTTGGAATAAAATATATTCAAAAGCAAAATGTTACATATTTCAAACTTCTCATAAATTTTACATCAAGAAAAGCAAATCTCCTTAAAAGAAAATATATGATTATTTGAAGCAACATATTATCCCTTTAACAGAACCCTTTTCATAAATTTTTCAAAGAAACTAACGGCTTTCCATAATTATCTGTTACTTATAAGTGCAGAATTCCTGTCACTTCTATTCATATATTTCCTCTTGGATATCACTATCACTAAGTGAAATAATCAATGTTTTTGAAACCACTATCAACTGTTTTGACTAAGCACTGGAGGCTACAAGTATTCTAACAATGGTTTCAATGGGTGCTATTGAAATTCATTAGTGCATGTAGTCCGTGCAAACCTAATAATGGCGGCCTCCAGTGTTCGCGTAAATAGTGGTAAAGCCGATAGAGTTTTCACATTTTTCTTCCAAAGCAGAAATCTGAGTCGGAGTAATGTTACATATAATAAGCAGGAATATTACGATGTATAAAGTAGTATTAACTCTTTTCTTGAGTTGCATTGCCCTTTAAGTAACAGGAAGCTGAAATTCCAAAGTTTCCTTCCCCTTTTAAGGTACACTCGAGTATTGGTACTTCCCTAAATGCCCCTTGACCCTAAATTGGTTGGTTTTGATTCCATTTGGGAGTTTATTGAATAAAGCATGTGAAATGAGAATCATTCCCTTTCAAATGCTCTCATAGTTGTCAAAATTGATTTCAAAATATTTTATTTATAAGTCTACCCTGTCGGAGGACATCTTGACTTTTTAGAAAAAGAACAAAAATGCTTATAGACTTCTTTGAAAAAAATCAAAATAGGTATTTAAATAGTTCTTGATGATATCTATATTTAATCATTATTTAAAAAAAATAACATCACATGCACAATTTTGTATGAAAAATGGTTAATACCAATGAGTTTTTAGAGAGTGCCCTCTTGAGTTGTAACAGCTCTTTTTGAATGATAACAGGGTTTTTACTTAGTCGTTTGTAATTTGGTAAACCTTTCGAGCATGGTGGAGTTATAACTATTAGTTGTACCGCAATGGTGCAGGTTTTGGTTACTAAAATTAAGTTTGACCAAAGCTCAACTATCGCTTTAAGTTCATCTTAGGATCTTTGTGCAAACATATTAGGAGTAGATTCAGTAATTAATGAACCTATGACCTCCGGATTACTGGGTATCTGAATCTGCTTTTCAATTCTCACTATTTCCAATTGGCAAAGCAGCTTCGATGAGGATACACTGCTAGTGTGCATCATTATAGCCTGAAGGCAGGCTAGGAAGGGTGGCAGAATCTAAATACAGTCAAATCTGGGTATAGTAGTGACCACCCAAGGGAAACAAATTTAGTGGCCACGGTAGACAGCTGACCTCTATAGACATGTTCTATAACATTGTATTTCTCTGCAGGGGAACACTTTTGGTAGCCACTATAGGATAGGCAGGTTGGCTGCAATAGACAGGTGGCCACTGAGACAGGTTTGACTGTAATGAAATGAAGTGAGAGCCTACCTTCTTGCTGTCCACCCCATTGCAGAACTCCTTCCATGAGCTGGTGATCACGATGTGCTCATCCAGGTCCTTCTTGGCTCTACACAGGGGAAAGAAAAGGTGATAGACGAGCAACATTAAAGGGATCTAGATAGTCATTAAAATGACATGTGTATATTATTGTTATCTGATTATGTCCACAGGGTATTGTGTGAAAATTTCAAGTCAAATGGACGTTATATGGCTGAGTAATGAGCAAAAATGCAAAGTGATGTTCACAAACTCATTGCACTCACTTTGTATATGGTTTCCGCGATCCGTTGGGAATATTTAATTTTTATCTGAATACTTCAATCGTAAATATCTTTTTAACGAAAAGGGAAATTTGAAAAACAGAAACCTGTCCCATGATTTTATTGGAAATACGAATACAACAAGGTATGAGGGAACCGCTAGAATTCCAATTGTATTTTGAGGATTTGGACAATGTTACTAAGTCCCTTTAAGATATATGTGTATTCATTTCAACCATAATATATTTGAAGCATATATCAAATCAAATTATACTTGTAAAAGAACACAAAAGAACATAATTATTGTTTACAAACGGCCAAGGTGCCTCTGGAAAGCACAGCTTGAAAACATAGGATATTATATAGTTTATTAGGCCTATATAAAACACATGAAATGGCCGATAAGAGCCGCCGATCATCGATTTCAATGCAAGACAAATTTCAAAATGCTATCACTTGAAAGTTCACCGCCAAAGTTTGTTTTATTACCGCCTTACTTTACTTTGCTTACTTTGCAAACATGTCATGATGGATCTGCTCCAAAAGTTCCTTGACCTTGTCCACTACGTCAGCCTCACGCATGGTGGCCTTGCCTCCATTGTCTCGCCTCACTGTCACAAACTCCTTCTTGCTCATGTCACGTGGCCCCACCTCAATGCGGATTGGAACACCCTAAGAGAACATGGAGACATTTGATAGACCATTAATTCAATAATATCACAATGTGATTATTTGCCTAAAGACTCTGTGGCTAGCCTCAAAAATCACTCTAACACATATATTCGAACCTGACATATGGGTTCAATATTTGCATCTGTGTTTTAAATTCAGTATACGTACCTCAAAGTTGTACATAATTATTGGGAGCATGGTGTTTTTGTGTAAATTTCATTGACCTTTGACCCTCACACCAGCATCCCTCTTGCCTTGAGTGCATGGGCATATGCCTGGCACAGGTCCAGCAGGGCATTTTCTGCCCTTCATACACTATCCTTCGATCCTCTTTTGTTCCTCTCCCCTGCTCCCTTTCTTAACACTTTTGGTTACCAGTGGTTGAACCTCCATGCATAGTGTGAAGTCACAGTAAAGAAAAAACTTACCCCCCCCCCAACCAAAACCTACTTTTGTCAATACAATGGAACCTCGATATAGCAAGTGCCTTGTTTCCACTGAATTTACCTTGTTGTACCAAGGCTAAACAAAATAACATAAACAGAACTTTGACTCATTTATATGACCTCTCAAGATCATGTACCTCCCAATAACTGGGCTCTTTTTTTAAAGAGGTTCAACTTGGTACTTGGTAGTTGAATCCTCCTGTATACTCCATGTGAATTTTAACTGGAGGCGGGTCTGAGAGAGTGGTTAGCCCCTAAGGACAGAGGGAACTTAGCAAGCGCATTCTTGAATGTATGAAGAGAGGGCTGGTTTACTGTAGATTGAAGCAGTTTATTTAATTCATTGGTGTATTCTCTGTAATGCCAAACTCTTTTCTTATCCTACCTTGAGTTCCCAGTGGTTGAACTTCCATCCCGGGGAGTAGTTGTCTCTGAGATCAGACTGCACCCTCACCCCTCCAGCCTTTAGCGCCTTCACATAGTCCTGGCACTTGTCTAGCAGGGCATTCCTCTGCTGGTCTGTAGTCTTGGCTGTGATGCCGCATGGCACTACAATCACCTGTAATGCACACATGCAGAAGGTTATGACAATATGATTGCAAGTAGTGCATTAATTAGGAACAGTGAAGCATGTCGCTGAGCCCATGTATATAATACTACCCTAGCTTAGGTCCATTCCGAGTATGGTTTAGATGCTAAGACCAAATATGCAATATAGTTTTCTCAGTCATTAACTATGGTTATCTGAGTAAGCATTTATTATCTACTAAGAAAACCCTAGTCGGCAACTAAAAGGATCTCCTGTTGCATACTTAGCTCTATTATCTAGAAACATAAACAAATAAATAAATACACAAATTGTTAGAATGGAACTAATCTAGTGCGGTTTTATGAAATTTGGTCAATCAGGCCAGGAACTGGCATGAATTTGAATATGTTACTGAACTGGTCCATTTCTTACAATAGGCATATCATAGGTTTAGAGTTGACTATTTATACAGAGCCTTATTTCTCCAACTGGGTCCCCATTTATGTAAAAGGGTTAAGAACAGGGACATGAACAAAATGTCTTGATGGAGGACATATATGTTGGGCGGATGTCATTTTGTAATCTAGGAGATAATGTGCGGAAGGAGTTTTATATGGATATCAACTGAACTATGAAGCAGTTGTAATACCAGTTATCCTCTCCAAACACCAAATGCATCACACCTATGATCATAAGTGATTTGTAACATCATTTATACCAGTACCATTCATAAACTACCACCAGAGTTGTAACACAATGGTCCGTCATATGTGCTGTAAATTCACACAATAAACAATTTCCTATATAAAGCTGTTAAACCTTTGACATCTGAAGTGTTAACCCCTTGCTTAAAGGGAATATGGTGGGTTTCGTACAATATCTATGGGGATTTAAGTATTTTTTTAACGGGAGGGATTAAACTGACCTGTGCAGCAGCCACCCTAGGTGGCAGCACCAGACCCTTGTCATCCCCGTGCACCATGCACATCACACCAATGGTCCTGGTCGTTATACCCCAAGAGTTCTGCCAAGCATACTTGTGGGTGTTGGGCTATGGAAAACAGATACAAGAATTAGAGAATGTTATTCCTGTGAATGTCAAATATATTATATTTCCATTTCCTCTTAAAAACTGTAAAGGATTGTGTGAAATTAACCCTATTTTGCCTTGTGTCCAAGTCAAGGAAGTAAAAACACACTTTTTCAAATTCTAGTGGCCCAAAAGCTGAATCTGGTCCTAACAAAGTAAACCATTACAAATTATGTTATATCTGGTTGCCCATTCGGGCCAGTGGAATAAAGCATCAATGAAATTTGGTGGCCTGAATCTAATTTTCAGTGGCCTAGGGCCAGCGGGCCTGTGCTAATTCCGAGCATTGCTTTAAGTGTTACACAATGAACAAAGACCTCAAAAGGAAGTATCACACAATTAGAACACCATGCCGATTTGTTGTAATACCCCACAACTTAACATAACAATAATCATACCTGTGAGTAATAAGCAAATAACTCATGCAAGAAAATATTTACTTCTTATTTTATTCTTGAAAAAAAAAACATACAAAGAATTCAGACCAATACAACTACCCAGTTATCTTGTTATAACAAAGCTCTTTATTTACAAAAGAGGTTCCACTGTATCATGTAATACCGCTTGATTATGATACCCACCTCATTGGGATCTTCAAACTTGATATCAAACATCTTTGCAAAGTTCTGACCCAGGTGGTGAGACGTCGCTCCCTGTATGGCTCTGCCGCTGGCCTGCACAAAGGCCTCTACGGTGGTCGTGAAGTCACCACCAGCAAACTTCTCCTTCTCGGTCTTCCGGCCCCGGACAACAGGAATGGCCATGAGGTCCTCGTAGACCTGTGCGTAGAGCTCCAGTATCGTGTAGACCTCCTCTACCGCCTCCTCCTGGTTGGCCCAAGCAGTGTGACCCTCCTGCCACAGGAACTCACGGGTACGCAGGAACGGCTGGGGGTGCTTGAACTCCCATCGCTAACAAGAGAAAGAAGCCAAGAAATATTGATAATGGTTGATAAGATTTACAGTACATTGATATAGTCGACAAGGCCAAGCATTGAATAGGCTTTCTCCTGGTTGGCCCAAGCAGTGTGACCCTCCTGCCACAGGAACTCACGGGTACGCAGGAATGGCTGGGGGTGCTTGAACTCCCACCGCTAACAAGAGAAAGAAGCCAAGAAATATTGATAATGGTTGATAAGATTTACAGTACATTGATATAGTAGACAAGACCAAGCATTGTATAGGCATCCTTAACTGCTTTCTCCTGTTTGACCCAAGCAGTGTGACCCTCCTGTCTGAAGAACTTGTGGTTACATAGGAACGGCTAGGAGTGCTTGAAACCTACCGCTGTGAAGGCAAACAACCAAGGAGAAATGTTTTTATTAGATCTACATTAATGTTGCATGAGAGACCATGGATTGCATAGACCGAAACAAACTGCTTTTTTTACTAGCCAAAGCAGTATGATATTGATAAAAGATGAGTGATCCATTCATGGGTAGTCCTTCCAAAAGAAGGCATCCTTTCCTCTTTCAGTACAGTTTCAATAAAATGGTTATTTTTAAACAAACTTCATGAACCCCAAAATATGTTCTCAATTTTGTAATGTGTATACAACAATATAACCTCAGAACTAGCCATGTACAGACAAACATGTACATTGTGCTGTTCTAAATGAAAGGAAACCTAAAAAATAAAATGGCACCTTTTACCTCTACAAATAGAAGAAAAAATAGGCACTTACCACCACGTTACACCACTGATTGAGCCTGATCGGCAAGTCCCTGTGTGACTGGACCCACTTGGAATAGGACTGGTACATCACTGCAGAAATAAAACAATAATACAAATTAATCAATAACCATGGAATTGAATATAACTACCACCTCCTCACAAATAGGATGTCTGATTTTAAAACACAAATTATTTCATAAAAGGACATTTTCATACCAGAATTAATTTGTCCCTCTAATAAATTTCAAGAGAATACCGTATTTCAATCATAATAAAAAACAAAAACAAAATAAGAAGTCATACATAACGAGGTATGTAGAGTTAACCTGTTCCCTTCTAGATTAGGAAATTCCTACAGATTGAAAACAGAGCCTACCAGGTTCCCATAGTGAATGTGTTTATTTGTAGATGACCACTTTTTGTTACCTGTCTCACTGGTTGGCCGGATCGCAATGGGCTCAGCCAGCTCTGATTGGCCACTCCTGGTTACCCAGGCAACCTGTGATGAAGGATGAAAGTAGGAGATAGCAAGGGAATAAACAAAATGCAGATAATTTGAAAAAGAAAGTAAGAAATTCAGCGAGAAATAGTATGCATTGGACCAAACGGCTTTAATCCCACAAGTTATCTGAACATTTATCGCAATGGGGTCTAAAAACATTGTTTGTTTGTATTATATCGAGACATATTTGGTTACATATATGGTTACAAGTTCAAATCATCAATTGAATAAATTTGATAATTTGCTTCAATATTGACTCTCACCTCTGGAGAGAAGTCAGCAATGTGGTCCTTCTCACGCTGCAGTGCACTCTGGGATACGAAGATGGGGAAGTAGGTGTTGAGGACGCCCAGCTTCTTGATCTCCCCGTCGAAGAAGGCCACGATCTTCTCCCAGATGGCATAGGACCATGGTCGTAGCACGTAGCAGCCGCTGACGTCATAGTACTCTATCATCTCGGCCTTGGTGATAACCTGATTCAAGGGATGGTCATCAAATTGTGAATTATTAAAACAAACATGTTTTACATAGTCGGCAAATTAATAATGAATAACGAAATTTTCCAGTACATAAACAAAACACCTAATTAGGTTGTACACACATTATACATGAGACATTTTAATATCATATTTAAAAAAATTTTTTTTAGCAGATATTTTCTGCATTTATTAAAGAAAAATCAAAAATCAACATATTCAAATAACAATACAAGTATATAATATAATTGATTAACATAAAATGTGACAATTGATATAAAAAGAAAATACATATATATATAATTCAGAACTTAAATCAGTTGAATGTAATACAAATAATCAAAATAAATGCAGGGGCAAACTATCATAAGCATGAATGCTTGAGTCGATAGCAGCCAGGAGGGGAGGGGGGTACATGGCGCTGTTATTGGAGTATATAATAAAATAGAGTGTCACGCACTTAAGTGATTTTTCAGAAAGTATCTGAATAATAAAAAAATTAAAAATAAATTTTTAAAATGGGAAGAAAGAAAGAAAAACAAAATGCAAGTGTGTGCATGTGGGTGAGTGCATGTGAAATAAGCGTTTGATTTGTTTTTTTATGAACTGGTTATCTTAAAATTAATCAATATAAATAAACAATTACAATAATTGAGACCCTAATTATGTTTATGAATATTTGGATATTAAATATTTTTCATCAAAGCTTTAAATGAATAAAGAGATGCAGAGTGTTTAATTTTGTCAGGTAAAGCATTCCAAATGTCTGGACCATGGTGTCTTATCGATTTATAGGCAATAATATTTTACGGGTTAGTTAAATGGAAGTCGGAAGTCTCCAGTTTTGACTGTAATGTACTATGTCACATAATGACCTATACAATAATCCAACTTTTACTATATTTTAATTCTTAATCACGAGACAGATTAATTTTGTTGTTTTAGGGCCTCCTTGTATAAGTGACACTGACAGAACAACTTAAATCAAACCCCCAAAACATGCAATAGTAAAGTAACTTTGAAGACATAACACCTATTATTTGATTGAATTTGATTTTGCTCTGGACACTAACCTGAGAATACCACTCGCTGAGGTCTTCAGACTTCTTGGCTTCGAGGCCCAACCTGGAGTGCTTCTTGCCATCTCCCTCAGCAGCGGCCCCGGCGCCTTCCTTGGGCTTAGCCTCAGCTGCTCCACTCTGCTCCTTCTTGGCTCCCTTTGCTCCCCCTCCTCCTGCCTTGTTCTCCTTCTCCTTCTTATCCTTCTTGCCAGAGGCGCCCCCTCCTCCTCCACCAGGAGGCTTGTAGTCCTGTCCTGTCAGGGATTTGTAGTCTGCCTTCAGTGCCAGGAGAACCTTCACAGCAGCATCAATCTCAGGCTAAATGATTCAACAATTTTGAATAAAAGTGAGAAGGTTTATGTAAGATATACATTTTGGGTTCAGTCTTGGACTTGGTCCTGGCTGAAGCTGCACTGGGCTTTACTTTTAACTCATGATAATGTCAAATAATTGATGTTATCTTATGTGCAATGGTATACACAATGGCAAGTTTATCCCAAGACAACTCAAGATATCCTGAAGACATCCAAAGACAGTTCACATCCTATTTTCATACCAATAAACTTAGTCTAAAAAGTATAAACATCATAAAAACTATAGAGAATTTGGCCTCTTAGAACAGAAAACTTGCCACCCTAATACATTACCTTATCTGCCTTGCTGGTTTTGAGCGTCCTGACTGTGTCTCCCTGTGCGGTGATCTTGGTCACGATGGCTTCCGCTTCAGCTCCTGCAGGACCAGGAGCAGCCTCCTTCTTGGTCTCCGCTGGGACCTGGGTCTTGGCCTTGGCTGGAGCTGCACCAGGCTTGTAGTCCTGTCCTGTTTGGTTCTTGTAGTCTGCCTTCAGTGCCAGAAGAGTCTTCACAGCAGCATCGATGTCAGGCTGAACCATTCAAGATTAGAACAATAACAATAAGTTTAATGTATGGTATATGCATTTGGTTCAGTCTTGGTCTTAGGGTTGGCTGAAGCTGCCACGGCTAGTAGTCCAAAAAAGGTAATGACATGAAAGTAATCAAATCCACTTGGTTAATCTAAAAAGGCATAAATTAAAGTAAAATATGAAATACACAAATAAATATAAATATCCACACTCTACACATGGAGTCACACACACACACAAACAAGAAACCCAACACATTGGACAAAGCAATATATTACAAACCTTTGAAGCTTTGCTGGATTTGAGACTCCTGACCTTGTCCCCCTGAGCAGTAATCTTGGCAACAATTCCATCCACATCTCCGGCTGCTGGTGCTGGTGCTGCAGCTGGGGCCTGGGTCTTGGCTGGAGCTGCACCAGGCTTGTAGTCCTGTCCTGTTTGGTTCTTGTAGTCAGCCTTCAGTGCCAGAAGAGTCTTCACAGCAGCATCGATGTCAGGCTGGATGATTAGCATTAGAACAAAAACAATTAGGCATATGTATAGTATGATTACGTCTTGGTCTTGGGCCTGACTAAAGCTGACCCCAGCTTGAAGTCTGGTTCAAAAAGGGAAATGACATGAAAGCAATCAAATAAATCCCACCTTAACATATTGGACTATGCAATGTAATTAACCCTTTACCAAAATACAATTTATAAACCATCAAATAACATTGACAATAATTACACAGAAGGACAAGAGCTTGAGAACCGTAATTCCCTGTGACAGAGATCGAATAGACTTTAAAAATCATTGAAAACTACGGACAAGCAAAATAATAAGCAAAATACAGCCACATCTGTCTCGGTCACCATTTGTCTATAGCAGCCAACCTGCCTGTATAGGCCTCAAAAAGTGATCCCTTGCCCGTGATCTATAATATAGGTCACATGTCTACAGTGGCCAATTTTCTTGTTAACTTTGGGTGGTCACTATACACAGGTTTGACTATAATAAATAAATACATACCTTAGGAGCTTTGCTTGATTTGAGACTCCTGACTGTGTCCCCCTGAGCAGTAATCTTGGCAACAATTCCATCCACATCTCCGGCTGCTGGTGCTGGTGTGGCAGCTGGGGCCTGGGTCTTGGCTGGAGCTGCACCAGGCTTGTAGTCCTGTCCCGTTTGGTTCTTGTAGTCAGCCTTCAGTGCCAGAAGAGTCTTCACAGCAGCATCAATCTCAGGCTGAAAGATTCAAAATAACAGAACAAATACAATATATTTTGGGTTTTGTCTTGATTTTGGTTGGAGCTGACCCAGGCTTTTTGTCTAGTCCCGAAAAAGAAAATAAAACAAAAGTCAATGAATACACTTTGTAAATCTATAAAGGCACATATTCATGCCTACTAACAGATTCATGATTATCTACCTTCAACACAGCCGATCAAAAATAAACAAAACCCAACACATTGGACTAACTAATGTTACCAACCTTTGGAGCTTTGCTTGATTTGAGACTCCTGACTGTGTCTCCCTGGGCAGTAATCTTGGCAACAATTCCATCCACATCTCCGGCTGCTGGTGCTGGTGCTGCAGCTGGGGCCTGGGTCTGGACTGGTGCTGCACCAGGCTTGTAGTCCTTTCCCGTCTGGTTCTTGTAGTCAGCTTTTAGGGCCAGCAGAACCTTTACAGCAGCATCAACCTCCGGCTGACCAAGATAAGTATGGAAAAGAAAGGGGGAAGACAGACCATGTAAATAAAATAAATTACACTTGGCCTCCCTGCACTAAGCCTGATAGCCAGTTTCACTCAAAGTTGCTTAAAGGGATCTAGTAACTTTGTTGACATGTGCAAAAAGTGATGAATGGTTGATGCAATGTATATTGTTGTTATCTCATATGTCTACAGGGTATTGTGTGAAAATTTCAAGTCAAATGGACATTGCATGGCCAAGTAATGAGCGAAAATGCAAAGTGATATTCGGGAGATATTCACTAACTCACTGCACTCACTTTGTACACGATAAGAAAAACTCTCCCGGAGTTTTTCTTATTCTGAAAGCTTCGATCGTACATATCTTTGTAACGAAAGGGAAATTTGAAAAACCGAAACCTGTCCCATGATTTTATTGTTAATACAAATAACACAAGGTATGAGGGAACCGCTAGAATTTTATTTTTATTTTGAGGATTTGGACAATGTTACTTAGTCCCTTTAATGTATCTCTCTTTCAGGAAATAACTGTAAAATATATATGGGTATTTAAACTGACTCCATTGACTCTCATAAATACATTTAAACTGTCAGTCAGTCAGTCAGCAGTTTATGCATTCAAGACATAATGGACAACTGACCAATCAGAATTGTATAAAATGTCAAGTGATGGATTTAATGCAAAGCAACTTATACTGCACTTAGACAAAATACAATAGGGTTTTCTGTCAATAACCTGATGAGCTTTCCTCGACTCGAGCCCTCTAAGCTTTGTCTCCCAGAGTGATTATATCAGGATATAAATCCACCAATAACAATATACACATAAATCCATCAAAACAAAACTACACTAACACCCAACACAAAATCTATAAAAGTGATGACACAAAATGCAATGCATGGGGACGTGTAATACCACTAACCTTGGGAGCTTTGCTTGACTTGAGCCCCCTGACTACCTCTCCCTGGGCTGTGATCTTGGCTACTATTTCATCTGCGTTACCAGACGAGGGCGCCGCTGCAACAGCGGTTGGTTTGCTCTTCTCTCCCTTCTCCTCCTTTTTGCTTTGCTTCTTCTCTTTCTTGCCCTGCAACAAAGATTGATAATCACATTTGTGTACATAAACTAGAATTATTCATGAACATGTTCTGAAGTGAATTATGAATACTAAATATCCCTTTCATTTGCTCAGCCCAAGTATTTTCAAGACTAGCCCTATAATGGGCAGCTGACTTCTTGTTACAAGCCTCAGCCTTGCCTTAATCAAACCTAATTTGATTTTTGTTTTCCTGGTTGCCTGGTCAAGCAAGGAACCTAGAGACTTATCATATTTTGCTGGACCAAAACCAGAATGACGTGGCCCCGAACAAAGAAATGGATTAAAAGGTTTGGTAAATTGAGTTACCCAATAGGACAAGTGAAATTTTAAATCAAAGAACACTATGGTGGCCAGCGCTCAAGTTTGATGGCCGAAGGCTAGGTCTAATTTCAAGCCCTGCTATATGTGCCAAAATTTTAAAACAAGATCCAAGATTGTAAGTACTAATCACCAAACTGTGAGATCCCTATGTTTGACCTTGAATTGACAAAATTATGATGTAAACCTCCTATGTTTGCCGATCAAAGCATTTTAATTTGAACATGCATAATCATACTACATATAATGAAATACCTTTTCAGCCGAGGCAGCAGCAGGGGCCTGAGGGGCAGACATGTTCTTGGTGTGTCCATCCGGGATGTTGAGCAGGATACACGGAGTGGCTCTACTTGTGTGCCGGCTGTAATCGCAAACAAATATTATGGAAAGAGGTTTGTTACTTTTGGAGTTTGTTTTTAACCAGAGGCACAGCTATGGTGGGATAGGGATGGCATGCCCCCCCCCCCCCCCCCCCCCACTAATTTTGTTAGGACAAAAACAATATATTAGCATAAGGGAATAAAATATTTTAAATGTAATGAAATACAAAGAGTGCGTCCCCAACAATTTGGATGCCCCCCCCCCCCCCCTCCCCACTCCACATCATTCTGATGACTCTACGCAACTGTTTTTATCACCCAAATGTATATGAAAGACGACTATTTTTGTAGTCCTGATTCCTAGCAGCCTGTTCACTTTGAATGTTTGCAAGTAGGTGGCAGAGTTTCCCCACTACTCCAGTATATAATCTCAACCATCCAGAAAGCATTTTGCATGTAAATGAATCCATCTACTAAGACAAGATGCATATATAGACGAGCGGGTGCCAGTGCTTCTACGGCACCTCGTCATGGTGTTACAGGGCTATGGCAAAGAGATAAAAGCAGTCCAGCATAACTGTATTGTTTTGTATCGTGTCTGGGGATACCCATACTATGATCAATTGCTGTGCCACAGACAGAAAAGGAGCTGTGCATATACAGACTAAGTACCTGAGAGGCGCGTAGGTCTGGTCACAGATGAAGAAGCCTTTCCTCTGGATCTGGATGATGTCACCCTTCCTGACGGACGCCAGCTCTGGGTCACCAAGAAGCTCTACCTCCTCCTGCAATCAGAAGACAAGAAGGCAATCAAGAAATCCAGATAAAAGTTTCATACATGTGTTCACTCATTTTACTACACTAGGTCACCTGGGTCACCAAGATCTGTTTCCTCCTGCAAGAAACAGCAAAGCAAGCAAGACATTCAGATATGTTTCATACATTTTTGTCATTACTTTTATTTAACTAGCTCTGGATCATCAAGAAGATTTGTTTCCTCCTAGGGTCAGACAACAACAAAACAATTAAGACATTCAGATAAGTTCAGCTAAGTTTCATACATTTGTTGATTGCATTTACAAAACTAGCTCTGGGTTAGACATTCAGATTAACTTTTGTTAGCTTTTGTTCATTACTCTTCAATTATATAACATCAAACCTGTGTATAGTGGCCACCTGAGGAAAATAAGAATAGTAATCACTGTGAACAGGTGACCTATATAGACAGGTTTTATAATGGTGTTTTGTTCTTGAAGGGATCACTTTTGGTGACCACTACAGGCAGGTTGGCTGATAGACAGAAGACCACTACAACAGGTTTGACATTGCATTAAATAAAACTTAAGATGAATGTAGAGCAAACTAATGCAAATATGCATGGTAAAATCTTATCAGTTTCAAGGAATAATCTTACCTTTGTCTTCTCGTTGATGTACTTCTTGAAGTCATCGTCCTTGGTGAGGATTCCCTTGGTGATGATGTTGTCATAGTGGATCATGACGGCTGGGATCATGGGGGCCTTGGCCGTCTCAGCAAGCCAGGTCACCTTCACTGTGTTCTTGAAAATCTACATGACGTAGAAATAAAAAGATACTTAACCACTGAATGCTTTTATCATGTAATTTATAACTAGATACATATTATATCACATCAACTGTATTCTTGACTCTTTTGGTGATGATGTCAAAGTGGATCATGACAGCTGGGATCATGGGGGCCTTGGCTGTCTCAGCAAGCCAGGTCACCTTCTCTGTGTTCTTGAAAATCTACATGACATACAAATAAAGATACTTAACCCCTGAATGCTTTTATCAGGTAATATCTAACAACTAGATACACATTATATCACATTAACTGTATTCCTGACTCCCTTGTTAATAAGGGAGTCATGATTATATTATGATGGTAATAATGATGATACATAACATTTCTTGAGCACTTTATACAACAGTTTCTATAACAACAATGTATACAAGGTATAAGGTACAACATGTCTCTATATACATGTTTAGTATGTATAGATTTTCAATTGTTCTATGCATTTAAATTGATAATAAAGTAATTCTTATCAAAGCGTCTGAAACCACATTTTGTGTTTGTAAAACATGACAATTAAATTAATCCGAATCTAAATCTGAACATGATGATAAGGGTGATATGATACCTTGTTGTCGGCATCAAACTCTCCTTCCATTGATTGGATTTTGCCATCTGATGCCCTAGGAAACAAAAATATACAAATAATAAATTATAATGATATCCAATAAATCATATATGTTGTGATAGATAAGATTGAATGCACATGTTTTCAATTCATTTCCAATTTGTATATAAATCAACAGGCTTTTCAATGGCCTGGTACTTTGTCTTTTGTTCAGAAAATGATTCAAGGTACATTTTAAATGTTGCAATTAAAATAGGATGATTCGTCTGTGTCTATATGAATTGCATAAATTTGATTCAGTTTTATTTTCAATCACACATAATGGAAATATGACTTCCACTGGTCTCAAACAATTATAACACAATAATATTCATGACATTCATATCAATTACTGACATTCAACAGTATGATTTTACCAAATTTCTTTTATACAGAACAAGCATTAAAACTAAACATGCACTGGAGCAAGGATATGACTGAGCTAGAGATTTACTTGAGACTAGCATGTGCAGCAGATTATGTTTGTCCAAGTGTCTGTATGTCCTGGGGCCCGGACAGGGAACTCACTTGGTGATATTCTTGACGCTGATGTTACCTCAGTTAAAGAAGGAGACAGCCTGTTCCTCTGAACATGAATTATAACTAAAAATGCATTTAAATATAGGTATATGACCAAGCTTGAGACTGGTGTGCTCATATGGTTCAGTACAAATGTCCCTTTTTTGGGGAGTGACTCACTTGGTGATCTTCTTGATGTTGATGTTGCCCCAGTTGACGAAGGTGACGACCTGTCCCTCTGAGAGGACGGCTGCATCCTCCTGGTCAATGAACACCCTGGAGCTGTACCACGTCTTCTTCATCCCAATTTCAGCATTCTGGGCAGAAAAAGAAATATGGGAAAACTCAAGATTAACGTTTCCTGGGTAACATCGTCCGAGACAAATTACAAAACTTATAATTTGGGAGATAAAATGACAGTTGTCATATATGTGTATGTAGGCACTGTTTTTTTATAATAAGATGCGACGTAGTTAAGTTAAACATACAAGTAAATGTACGGCATACCGAAACAGTGAAGTTCCGCCACCTTCGTGCTCGGACACAAAGCATGCATTGTTCAGCTCTAAACCAGTTTCCGCGTATTTGGGAAAACCTACCCGAATCGCTGAAGACTGGGGTGGTGGAACTTTCACTATCTGCTTGGATTTTTCAATTACGCCGCCATTTATTTGTTAATAATTAGTTAAGCGTCACCCGAGTAGCTCCGCCTCTCGCATTTATAACACACAGAGACAGAGCCATTCGGGTCGCGTGTATACGATTGTATTTGTATTGCATTTGCATTTTTTTTCTTTCAGTATTGATACTGGGAAAGATGACCCTCGGGTTAGAGTTATTCAGTTAATCTTTTTCTTTCCCTGGCGTTCATGTGACCGTTTCTTTATACCTTGTATGATGATTGTTTTTGTATGTTTCATTTGCCGAATAAATAATAATAATAATAATAATGCTCAATGGCCTGCTACTATTACAGATGCGGCAAAAAATATCAAGGTATTAACATTTCTATGATTTTGGATACAAGTATTACCCACAATGCTCCTCCAAACCATGACTTCATTTTATTTTGTTTTCATTTTCATTCATATCTTGGCCGAAACTAATCCAATTGTCATGGAACTTTCACAGACTATTTTGCAAGCACAGACAATTAGGCTGCTGTATATTACACCAATACCACTAATATCATCGCACATGACAACAATGTTACTAAGCACATTTGACCTTTGACCTTCAAATACTAAATTTCTAAAAATGTTAAAAATCTAAACAGATCATTAACTGATATCATTTTATCACTCTCACCTTTGGATGCTTGGCGACATCCTTGCTCTCTTCTGTGGCGTTGGTAACATTGACCAGCACAGCACCCTCTTTGACGACCCCTGTGTAGCGAGGTGCAATGGGGTCAATGACCTTCCTGTTGAAGCTCCACAGTTTGTCCCACTCCATCATCACCACGGACCGGGAGGAGCCCTGACAGACACAAATTGAAGGATGGATTACACAAAGATCTCAAATCATTAACATTTAAATAATTATTATGTACATTTCAATTACAATATTAGGTCTACATTAGTCAAAATATTATGGTTGGTTAGGTGTATTATAAATTAAGCAAGGCCACTTTGTTGCAGAGGAATACACAGATCTGGACAAAAAGAGTGGTTGAGTTGTTTGATATCACCCTCGTTTTAACGACCCTCATATGACACTTCCTCTCCCTTACAAAAATCTATACCTGCCCTGTAGTTTTTTCAGGACTACATGTACAAACCCAAGAAAAAATACTAGCAGTCTTTTTCAAGACCATCTCATCTCAAATTCCTTTCTTCTTCTTCTTCTTCTTCTTCAGATTAATATGCCTCTTTCAATCCTGATGATTGTTGCATATACATCATTGTACATGGTGAGACCGTTAACCAAATATATATCTACTTTTTCATGGAAACAAATACTTACAAGCAACATCTACAATGAAGTCATATCACATGTAACTGAGCGACATAGTGTGGTCGGACTGATTGGGGGTCATGCAAGTTATTGGGGGGCACATTCTATGTATTCCGTTATTTTTCAACAAATTTGACCCGTTGTCTTTTTACTTTGTGTTTTTGTCAAATCATTGGTGGTGGGGGGCCATGTGCCCTCCCCCTGCCCCCTGTAACTATGCCACTGCACATACCTGAGATGAAATGAAGTCCTTGAGTCCCTGAACCGTCATTCCTCTTCTCAGAACACCTCGCACGGTGGGAAAACGAGCATCATCCCTGAAGACAAGAAGAGCAAAAACAAGCGCTTCCATTCAGTATTATATTCTAAAGATGTATTATTTTCTGCCATTGATGTTCCAGAAATATATATTACAAATAACAGTTACTAAGCACTTTTTTTTTTGGGGGGGGGGGGGGGGGGAGAAAATAGTTTTAAATGTGTCATATTGAGAACCTGCAAGATATGACAATGTTACCCCCTACACTCTGATACCCCATTCATAATTTGACACACTATTCTTGATAAAAATTACATTTTGCATGAAATAATCCCACAGATACCAGTTTCAGGAAATACAAATCTGTGTGTCTGTATCCACTTAACAAAATGCTCCCTGTATCCAGGGATTGGACTTTCTTACATGCTTTTAAATTTTATATTCTGCCGAGTGGCTAAGAGACAGTAGGTACCATTTAAAAGATGTCAATATGACCTGGCCAATACATAAAGAATATTAAAGAGGCATATCTCACCATCCATCGATGTATCCATTTTATAAAATTGCCAGTTGCCTGGCTAGATGGCAGTATATACAATTTGTAAAGTCTTCAATATGATACAGCCATTACGGAAGGAGTATAAATGGCATAACTCACCATCCGTCCACATATCCATTGTCCACAAAATAGGTGAGTTTCCTCTTTGACAGAACCGTATGCTGGAGGTTGAGTCTGCTGTATTCCCACACGTAAGGCTTGCGCAGACCCAGGACCTCGATGATGAAGTCGTACTGGGGGTCGCGGTCGTGGTACTCGGTCGTACGAAGGGCGTGTGTGACCCCTTCCACGCTGTCAACGATTGGGCAGGCAAAGTCGTACGTTGGGTACACCCTACGGATAAAATAGAGAACACAAAGTTACTGCACATATTGGCTGAAAATGTATGTAATGACAGAATCTAGAAGTGAATAGGATAAATTAAAACAACAAAATGTTTGAGGAAAAAAAAATAAAAATTGAGGAAGTCATTTTAAATGCACTATAAAATCATTTCTACATTGCTCTATAGAAATTACTTTCATAGAGTTAAATCTCTGATTTCCCCCCATATCTGCTTACTTGTACTTGGTGCCAGTGCGTACATGCACTTCATTCTTGCAGCGGTACATGGTAGGGTCCCTGAGGCAGCCATTATCAGACTTCATGTCAATCTTGAGTCTGAGGCAGCACGTCTGACCAAATGCACTCCCTTTCTTCATCTCTGTCCACATCTCAAGATTCCTCTCCACCGCTGCAGGGAACAAACATATTAACAGAAGATGCTCAAATTCCTGTTCAAATTCACAACTTTAGTACTAATTTTACTTGGATTTTTTGGTATTATATTTGCAATTTTTGGAACACAGGGGATACTAATTCAAGTCTGCCAGTAAAGGTTCCTTTGCTTCTCTCACAATCCCACAATTACTATTCATTACTGGAATAAAACTGGTTCACCAAGGTATGTGTGTGTTTATTACCTGACAACCTGGATACATGTTATTCAATTAATCTGTCCTAAGTCAAAATAGTATGAATCCATCATGTAACCATAAGTTGTTGCCATATTGGGCAAACCTCTTGCAAGCTTTCATGTTGCCATACAACCTTTGTTAATAAGATATGCATACAATTTCAAAATAGTGTAGCAGCCCATTCTTTCTTACAATTGTTGTAGTTCTTGGAGAATTCTCTGAGCTCGCGCTGTTTCTTCATCAGCTCTGGTTCTGTATCATCAGCATAGGCCTTTCCCTGCTCTATCAACATCTCTGCATAGGACTGGATCAGGTCAAAGCTATCCGATGTGTGAGTGAAGAAATCTGGCTTGATACCCAGCATCGTCACATCCTCGAGAATTACCTGGTTGATCAGGAAAAAATCTAAATTTATAATCTATTCCTAAATGAAACAAAAATAAGTTTAAGCAAGATTTTGGGATTACTGAGCATAACAAGCATTGGTCAAAGCTATCCAAATTGCAAGGAAAGAAATCTGGCTTGATAAAAACATTGTCACGTCCTCAAGAATTTGATCAGAAAATACAGTAACCCATTCAGCACTGCTTGATGTTTAGAACTGTCATCAAAGATGCTAGCATACAAGTGCCAAGATCACATTAAAACATTAAAACTAACACTAACAAATAATGCATGTATATCAAACATAAAGAAATGTGCATTTATTTCATGGACTAGGGAAACAAATGTTTATGAAGTCAAATATGAATATTTTTCACACACTTATAGCCCAAGATTGTTAGTAATATGCATGTTTGTAAATACAATTTTAAAAATGAAGAGCAAACAAAATTTTTAATTTTGTCATGTAAGTCGGGTATGATAAACTTACCCGCTCAAAGTGTGCATCCTCCTTTGCCGGGTTGGTGTCGTCAAAGCGCATGATGAGCTTGCCGTCAAATGCCAGTTGGTAGTACTGGTTCAGCAGCGCTGCCTTGGCATGACCAATGTGAAGGTATCTGATGACAGAGAAGAAATTAAATCATTCAAAGGAAAAAATTAACAAACATCAGTACAGGATGATTAGTTAAATCATAGATTGTCAATAATACCAAGAAATACAGCTATATAACAGCAGCAATGTATGATAAG
This sequence comes from Echinarachnius parma, assembly GCA_037951105.1. NCBI lineage: Eukaryota > Metazoa > Echinodermata > Echinoidea > Clypeasteroida > Echinarachniidae > Echinarachnius > Echinarachnius parma. The sequence goes on from JBAMJV010008465.1 coordinate 56,253, forward strand.
CTTCCCTTTTCTGCAGGTATTATTGCTGCATTGGCAGGGAGCCAGGGATCACTACCATAAGTTATTAGTGTAGAGCTCTGTCTTCTATTCAATTTTAGGAGTAAGGTGCCTACACTATCAAAGTAAAATATGCAAGGTTTGCTAAAGACGCTAGACTCTCTCAGTCGTATTGACTCTGTGTAAGGATCAATACATAGAAACTCCTTCTACATCCCTTAATAGGTCGCTATCACAGAGAAGCTTGACTTAACCTGTTCAGGATGGGCCGATTTTACTGCAACATGTATTCTCCATAGACCTAAGCCCGAATATTTTCGGGACTAGTCCTGAACGGGTTAACATTATTCATAAATGGCCCAAATGTTGAATCAGCCTCTTACCATCTGGTGTAGATCCATACACAATTTCTTTTGTTCAGGTGGGAAAGGGGTAGAGGGGATAATCTCTTTAACCCAATCAGGACTGTTCCCGAAACAACTAGGGCTAGGGTCTATGGAGAATACATGTTATAGCAGAATCAATCAGTCCTGAACGGGTTAATTCTATCCCTCCTGTACAAAAGGAATGTCTGTGAAATAATGACATTGTTTCTTACCCGCTGGCTTCAGGAGGGAACCTGACCACCACCTTGCCCATCTCAGCTCCAGGAAGCTCAATGTATCCACCAACATCCTTCTTCTTGCTCTGCAAAACAACATATGTACACATAGAAAGGATTGTAATCGAACAGTTCATCTATTTCCTGGTTAGCGACCACCATCAACACAATCAACTGATAAATTCTGTAACTTTGCTTTCATTGTGATCTGCAGGGTGTGAACACTTATTTCTGTGAAGTAGACTAAAGTTCTTGTACTGCTTCAAGTATGACACAGTACGTCAAATGATCATCCTATCTAAGGAAAGGATTGGTTTTTTGCATGGAAGCCTGTTCTAGTGACTAGTGACCATGTGCTAATGAAGACCTTTACTCCTTACTCCCTTATAAGCAGTTTGCATGTAAATGAACCTTTCTATAAAGATAACTTCTTTATAGAGACCACAATTGTCTGTCTCTCTTGGACAAGTTTACTGAATTATCTTCTTTATTCAAGCAAAAATGATTTCAGTTTCCAGAACAAAGCCTTAATAAAATCTTTACATATAAAAAGCATTTTTGAACAAAACATTGCCTTTAATTGTGAGGAAACGGACAAACAGGGGCAAGCACAGAATGCAATTGCTTTTTTATTACTTAGACTTACAAGATCTTGTTTCGAAGAATCTGGAAGAGCAGAGACAACCTTCTGGAACTGGTCCTGGGCCTCGAGGTGCGAGTACCAGCGGAGGACATTGGTTTGAGCCTTCCCCTGGGAGACCAGCTTAGCCCAAGCACTGCTCCCTGTATTGATTGGTAATAGATAGGTAGATTGACTCATTTGATTGATAGATAGACTGGTTGATTGACTGAGACTGCCTAATTGAAGTCACAAGTCATTAGATTATTAATGATTTTGTAGCAGTGCCATATTAGTTGCAAAGTGAATTTGGAAGATAGATCTACATGAAACTAAGATTTTAGTGAGTAAGTGTCGGTCATCATAACTGATGCATAATCAATATCGTATCCACAATATAAGCTGAATAACATTAATGAAAATAAAACTGACCTCTGAGAGCTCCCCAAACAGCAAAGTCAGCTATGGTGAGTTCATGACCGACCAGGTAAGTCCTGGGTCCTAGGATCTTGTCCAGGTAGACCACACCTTGACTGAAGTCAGATGGAGACCCAAGCCTGATGTTGGAGAAGTCTAACCAATGGTCAACCTACATAGGATGTAAAAAGATCATTGGGAACATTGTAATAAACCATTTTAATAGAAAACATCATTGTAACTATATTTTTTCTTTTTTTCTTTTTACATTTTTCATAAACCTAAGTGGCTAACACAATGCTATCAGTAATTGACGAACATGCACACCATGGTACCTTTAAGTTTTTCCTGTAAAAATGATCTATTATGAAGATCACTAAATCAACAAATGATGACATAAACGGTACCCTGGGGTACCAGACGAAAATCCGCCATTTTGTTTCATTATTTATTTAATTTTTAGGGCTGTACTGTGGGTATAGCGTGCATACAATCATCGCACGCTGCACTACATGCACAACGCAATAGCTGTGGTACGGTTGGACGCAAGATGGCGCTACACAACGCGGGATACCGGGGTACAACGGTACCCCGGGGTATTGCGTGTGTCATCAAATGACAAGAAGTTACCTCGGTGGTTTCCAGGCTGTTCTGTCCATAGAGCCCACTCCCTCCAGCAGCCCTTGCCAGGTAGCGACTGATTGCCGTGGCAGATGTTACAGTCAAGTCACTGCAAGGAAAAATTTAAAAAGATGTACAATTTCCTTCTTGTAAAATTAAGTAAAATGAAGGCCTCTCAAATTTTAGTAGCCCAAAACCTAAATTTAGTGTCCCCAAAACAAAGAAAACATTACAAATTTTAAACATTTGGTTTTACTGATTTTGGTTTCAGATTGAGGCAAGTGAAATTTAGCAAATTAATGACATTTTATTTGGGTGACACAAAGCTATTAGCTGTTTTGTTGTTGACCCAGGCCAGTGGACAAGTGATATTTTGTAGCCTTGTTATCTGAAGTGTTCAAAACAGTTAGTATAACGCAGGGTTTTTCCAGGGGATTTAACCCCCAAATTGCCCCTTAATGCCTATCTAAATTCTCAGAGAGTTGAATGCAAAACAATTTGTTGGTAGAGTCATTCAATGCAGGCAGGCAAAAAGGTAGGCCCAAAATCAAATTGTATGTTTCCTTTGGTTAAAATGTAAATATGCTACTTACTCTGACAGCTTGAGAGCAGTGCTTGATCCCCATTCCACCTTCACTCCCAGCTTCCCTGCTACATACTCAGCCGTTAGCAGGGCAGCTGCAATAAACAATATACAGTGTATTAAAGGGGTAGTACAGTTTTGGTAAGGCTGAACTTTAGTAACCAAACCTGACCAGTAACATTATAAACTAATAGTTATAACTCCACCATGCTCGAAAGGTATACAAAATTACAAACGACCAAGTAAAAAGCCCGTTATCATTAAAAAAGAGCCATTAAAACACAAGAGGGTGCTTTTCTAAAAAGGCATTGGTTTCAACCATTTTTCATACAAAATTATGCAACATGTGATGTTTTATTGAAATAGTGATTAAATAGAGAGATCATCAACAACTATTCAAAAAACACTTTTGAAAATTTTTGAAAAAGTGCAAGCATTTTAAAAAAAAATTGAAAAAATCATCTAATTATTTGGGCTAGTGCTGTAACTGACCTTGATGATCGGATCGTTTGATCGGATCGGCAAAATTTTATCGATCTTCGAAATCGGATCGATGATCGGGATCGGATGACCGGCTATAAAAAAAAAAATTAAAAAAAAATAAATAAATAATCGTTTTTTTTTTCTTTGGAAAATGATCCCCAAAAAACACAATTTGGGAATATAAATGAATACCAAAGCAACATATATCCATATTAATAAGCCCAAGGTAATCTTGTACGGGTATGCTTTCATTTCAAACTGATTACCTCTCCTTTTACAAAATTATTCGCGCCGATTTTGAGCTTAGTCCCATGTGTTTCTGAAAGGTTACGCCAAATTAATTCATTTATATTCCCAAAATATGTTTTTTGGGATCATTTTCCAAAGGAAAAAAAACAGATTTTTTTTTTTTTTTTTTTTTGCCGATCCGATCTTCCGATTTTTTCTGCATGATCGGAAATCGGCAAAAACGGTCCGATCATGTATGATCGGATCGTGATCGGCATGCCGATCTGATGATCGGTTACAGCACTAATTTGGGCCCAAAATAATTATAAGAACAAATATATTTATTGATATTTCAGCCATTTCTGGGTCGATTTTGACCAAATAAAGTTTATTCTGCCATTAAAATTGCATGTTCTCGCAAATTCGACACTCAGTATTTCATTACCTCACAAAAAAATTGTGATGTGCAGCGCCCTCTCTACCAAATCTAAACTACCCCTTTAAGCAAATACTCAAATCAAAGGTTGTGATCATTCGTGGAAAAAAAATCATTCCCAAACCTCTGTGTACTGTAAATTAATAATGCAACCTTCTTTATGAGACAGGCTACAGAATCTTGTGAATTAGTTTTTTAAAATATTTAAAAATAGGTAATTACTGATCAGTATTAGTTCATCAAAGGAAGCACATATAATGTCAGTTTGATGAGTGATAATATTGTTAATGGTAAATATATTACTCATTGCGGATATAGTATCGATCACTAGCGATATTTTTTTCGATATTGTTATTTGAAGAAATTGTACATGTGGCGAAAAAAAGAATTTTATTTTCACCTTATTTTGACAATAGATTTTAGGGAGCAAGTTCTCACAATGTACACATATTGATGAGTTATTAGAGTATATTGAACCTTGTGCACACATATTTCAAAGTGCTCAGAGGATGTCTAATATAGATCTAAAATAACAGAATACAATATTGCTCAATTGAATAAGCATGAAAATGCTATACAGGGTGTCCCAGAAAGAATGCAACACCTACGATCGTTAATTTCATCAACACCATCGACCAAATGTCATTGTTTTTTGTTTGAATGGGTAGAACATTCTTTTTCCAACAAAATGTTGCATTCTTTCTGCCTTTCTGGGACACCCTGTATATTCTGAGGATTAAATATGGCTATTAAAATGTTTTTTGTGTTGGGACTGTTGAAGACACAGGTCATTTGATGTCTTTATTACTTTTGTGGCGGTGCCAAATAAGTTACCCGATCCGAAAGTGAATTTCAAAGATTTACATCGATGAAAGAGTCCGAGTCCAGCCCTTCCAAGTCCGAGTCAAACTAGTGCTGTAACCGATCATCGGATCGGCATGCCGATCACGATCCGATCATACATGATCGGACCGTTTTTGCCGATTTCCGATCATGCAGAAAAAATCGGAAGATCGGATCGGCAAAAAAAAAAAAAAAAAAAAAAAAAAAAAAAAAAAATCCTTTTTTTTTTCTTTGGAAAATGATCCCAAAAAACATATTTTGGGAATATAAATGAATACCAAAGCAACATATATCCATATTAATAAGCCCAAGGTAATCTTGTATGGGTATGCTTTCATTTAAAACTGATTACCTCTCCTTTTACAAAATTATTCGCGCCGATTTTGAGCTTAGTCCCATGTGTTTCTGAAAGGTTACGCCAAATTAATTACATGGGACTAAGCTCAAAATCGGCGTGAGTAATTTTGTAAAAGAAGAGGTAATCAGTTTGAAATGAAAGCATACCCGTACAAGATTACCTTGGGCTTATTAATATGGATATATGTTGCTTTGGTATTCATTTATATTCCCAAATTGTGTTTTTTGGGGATCATTTTCCAAAGAAAAAAAAAAGATTTTTTTTTTTTTTTTTTTTTTTTTTTTTTTTTTTTTTTTTTTTATAGCCGATCATCCGATCCCGATCATCGATCCGATTTCGAAGATCGATAACATTTTGCCGATCCGATCAAACGATCCGATCATCAAGGTCAGTTACAGCACTAAGTCAAACTCTTTTAAAATTTGTAAAAATTTATTTTACATTTATTCCTTCTTTACCAAAGGCAATTGATCTGTCACTCAATCAAGTGATTAAAAGGAATCACTTCAATTCATACAGACAAACATCAGTCAAACATTGACCAGCCTCGATGCTGGACTCGGCCCGAGTCATCGAGTCCGCGACCTTCGAGTCCGAGTCCGAGGCCGGCCTCGAGTCATCCAACACTACACTGGTCATAGATGAACAACTATTTAGTTGCCTGCCTGATCGGCATGATCGGGCAATCAAACTAGACAATTTATTATATTTTACTTGCCCGGGGCAAGCGGGCAAGTGCTAGTGTCAAGCCCTGCCTTAGGCTTAGTTATTGCTTCCGACTTAGTTAAATATTAGCATTAAAAATGTATGTCAAAAGTCTACAGACATTTATTAATTTATTAAATAACTTGAATGAATCATTTCATAAAAGACATAACATCCAATTTTCATCAGAATTCCATCTAAAGGTGTTATTAGATTACAGATACATCTCACACTCACAGACACATTCTCAAACAGGCAAACAGACTCAGTTCATAAAGTGTAATGTCTTTGCCCGGCAAGCATGCAAAAATGGCCCATGAAAATGTGTGCGTGGCATGCTGACTTTGCACTTCCCTACAGCCGAAACTCTCCCGTTCACACACCATTCAAGTTGCGCTCGAACAAGAATCGCACCGATGGCGATGCATACAATGATCAAAATGCCACAAGTTCTATTCTAATGAAAGAAAAAATGATTTTACCTATTGGTGGATTCGATGAGCTTGCTGCAAGAGTGAGAGTCATCGCAACGGTAAAGTTATTCGTTTAACAGAAAATGATCTCCCTTATTAATAGGCTTGAGTCTCTACCTATGTTGGAGTCGAGGCCGAAGAAACTGCACTGTACCACTTCCGGGTGAAAAAGAAAACACGTGTGTACGTGTAAATAGACGTACCCTAGCAATGTGCATGTACCACGGCAGTGTTGGAGTCATACTTCTATGGCATGCACACGTACCTGTTTCTTATAATCATTTATATTCATTTAATTATGACTACAGGATTGCATCATATTTGTAAAATATATTCATACCTTCATCTGATAAGATAACACGAAATTATGTTACAAAAAGTTGCATCACAATTCACAATTTACTGTTGGTTGTCCGTTTGAATGTTGTTGTTGTTGTTGTTGTTGTTGTTGTTGTGTTTTTTTGTTGGGGGGGAGGGAGGGAGTGAATAATTTCAGAGGACATCGACAAGGTAGGGATTGGGAAGGGGATACTGGGTACTCCCCAGAGCCATATAGACATGTCTATTTATGGCTCCCACGATAGTTTTTTTTCTTCTGAATTTTCTGTAACGTTTATTATAGAGCGTTAAAAAAACAAAACTGATATTGAAATATTTATTTTGGGGTTGCAACCACCCCCATCCCCCCCATCTATAAAGGCCAGTGCAGTAGGGGGAGATTGGGAGCACATCACCTACATAGACCCCCCCCCCCCCCCCCCCCCCCTTCAAAACCCACAGTAATTGGTTTGCTATTGTAGAAGTAGCATGTGTCTCTATTTAAAATTGTTAGCTGGATTATATTTTGTTGTAGCCTACACTTTATTTGTGTTTGTATAAACATTTATGTGTAAGTGTGTGTGTAGGGAGGCCCTAGGGAGGGGGTCTAATTGACCTATCATGGGGTTTGGAATTACATAAAGACTGATGAAAGATGACTCCATATTAGCATAATCATACAGACTTTTCTATAGCTTCAAGATACATGTAGTTGCCTTTTGAAAGATTCATTGCTACATGCATCATCATTTACTAGTACAATTGAAGTTTCAAAATATATTTCAGTGCATTTCATAATCATGTTGATATTCTTTCATAATGGCAAGAACAAAATTATTTTATATTGTAACTTGTTTTAATAATTTGGCATGATTCAATTACATGCATGTCCAAAACATGTAAACTTCCTCGTTTGTTTGTCCATGTCATTTGTGGGTGGGTGGGTGGGTGGATGAGGGGTAGAAAAGGGGTTCAAAATGAACCTTGGGTTTTATATTTTGCTATTTTTAATCTACTTTATCAAGTAATTAATTAAACACTTAGACAAATGTGTTTCTTTAGAATCAGTTCTAAAGAGCTCTGTGGTAACAAACCTTCATATAAAAAGGTCTTTTTCCTGCTACAACTTTTTTATATTCTTGTCTTTTAGTATTTGTTTCTTTCCATTGTTTTGCTTGTATGATTGTGTATTTATTACACATTTTGATCATTAGTTTTGAACTATTTTCTAAATCAACATGTTTATTATGCATTATTGGGGTAATAACTCTTTTTGAGCCATTGGCTTTCTCTGTAATTTCCTTGACAAATTTGTATTATTGTAAATATATGTTTCATGAAATTAATAAACTAAAATAGAATTTAATTGATCATTTTCAGCGGAGCCCCATAATGACGAGGAGCTTGGGGCTATGAAAATAATTGTCATGGCCCCAAACTACACGTTATATTGGGGCTCCACTGTAATTAAAAACAGTACATACAAGCAAACTGTCAATCACAACACTGCGAACAAATAGACATCATTGGTTGAGAAAGAGAAGGGTGCCAAGTCACTTTTTTTTGTTTACTTCAGAGATAATCATATTTAAAGTTTGGGAGCCGTGTAGAGAACAAGTGTAGCTCTCTTTGATTTTTGATAATATTTAAAAACAATTGATATAATCATGATCTGAAAATTTGGCATCACATAAAGGAAGCTCTGATTTACAAGATATTATGTACAACTCAATTGAGCCCCCATAATGACTCCGCAGCATTCTCACTCACATCCGACAACGCAAACAAACCAATATGCAGATAGACAAATTTAAAAAACACAACCAACGCAAGCATGCAAATACAATACATACCTAGTACACACCATTATACACTTGGAACAAATGAGAATGTAATCTTCACACACACACACACACACAAACGTTTTCTTTCCTTTTTACACTAGCCCCATTACTGGTTTGAATGGTAAGAATAATTTATGTATTCTTGTTAAATGTTCATCTAAACTGGTACTTTCAACCCCATGTCTGAGAACAACCTAAATTAGATTAATCTGATATTTGTTTTGAAGTATTCATAATGCTAGCCTACTAGGAACATGCAACTTGTTCTTCCACTAAGTTCTTTGTGTTCTCAACATACAACCCAGCTAATTTGTACAGTGCACAAAATAAACAATATGACAATTGCAATATCTTTTTGTTGATTTTTTAATCACTGCATCATCTTCAAAATGATATCATGTGGAACAAAGTTTACAGCTCTTTCCAGAGAAAAAATGAGCCGATTATGAAGAGTTCATATCGAGTTCACCATCCATTGTAAAAGAGTCCTGAAAATTTTGCACCACGAGGGCTATGTTGAGAGAACTGCAAGGTCCCTGCATGATCACCCATTTTGTCTTCAAAGAAGTCCATGTTGTCCATGTCCGATGTGGCCAGGATGTGTAGAGAGCCAGATCTTGAGGGTGATTTAGCCTCTTGATTGGTGAATGATAACCTCTTGAAGATGGTGCAGGAGCATGGTGGAGTGTTTAGTCCATCTACAGAAGGAAACAAGAAATGAAACAAAATACAATTTAGGTTTTTTTTCTTCACAAATTGTACATTCTGATCATTATCCTACTACTTGAAAGTAATTTTGTTGTACATGTACATGTATCAAAAACACCATTCAAGTGAAAGGGCCAAAGGGGTATATCAAAACATAAAATGTTTTAAAACAGAAAGGACAGTGTGCATTTCTCTTATTTGTTAACATTTCCTCCAGACTCCTCACAATAATTTGGTGCCAAGTCACAAGTGAATAGTGTGATTATATGCAAGCCACAGCCACAATGCAACATACAAATGAACAGGAGAGATTAAAAATAAAATAAGTCAAATGTCAACACAACATTTCTCCTGTTTTATAATCATAAAGACACTTTCCTATGCTTAACACTTCTGTGATTCCTCTGTTTATGATTTTCTTTAAACATACCAAAACTTGCAGTCAAACCTGTTATGGTCAACACATTTATATGACTCCTATGAATTGACTTAACTATAAAGACCCAACTGTTCATGAAGGTCACATTTTCTGCCTCTCTTGGGTGGGTTTTATAGACATGTTTCACTGTACTTTCTCTCTGGTCTTTGTGAGAATCAACTGTATTTAACCAGGTCTAAAAGGCAAATAATTGCATACCTTCTCAAAGCCAATATCCTTGGCATACTGCCTGAAGCACTGCCTGCAAATGTTGAGTGCGTACTTGCGGATCAGTCCATGCCTGTTTCCACATACGCGGCTGGAAAAAAGGAAAAAGAAAAGAAAAATTAGTCCAATCTTCAGACCACAGGCAAAACAGCTTAGTAGAAATGGGAAGAGTAGTATGATTTTAATAGCTGTCAACTTTTAAGTTTGAGAAACATACAGTAACGGAACAAGTTCATTCAAAGGTCTGCTGAAGACCTCAATCTCTTTAAATTTGTTTATCTACTCAAGTCAAAATTTTGCTGAAGTAAGTTATGCTGAAGTCTAACCATTTTCTACAGTCTCAAGTCTCAACAAATTCAACTTATGCAAAGTTGCCTGTATAAGCTTTCTGTGCTAAACATGTTGCGATTACATAAGACAGTATTGGGTATGTTGACATTTTATTGTTTTATGTTATCGTTAATTTTGCTGCTTCTAGCTCTTCTTCCTCTTTCCTTCTCTCATCTTCCACTTCATATTCTACCTCTATCTTGTTCTTTTCATCATCAAATTCATCCCTTGTTCCCCTCCAAACCTTTCCATATCGATCACTCTACTAATATTTTCTCTTGCTTTTCTTTTTCTTCAACACCTTTTTATTTCTTGCTCTTATTTCTTAACAAGTTTGAGGGTGAACACGGCTGCCTACATTCCAACATTACTGGCATTGCGTGCACTCATTCAATGGGGGAACTCGACTACCTACATTTTAGTGTATCAGCTATGCTACTGCCCTGCGTACTTGCAGCATAGCCGTTGCAATGAAGACTAGTAAATATCAAGCAGATGGGTAATCATTTTGTAGCCCCTGTCTTGAAAATTAAAGTTGGATACGACAGTTGGCATTTCCGAAGGATAGTTGACTTAGTCTTTGTCTTGAGCAAAAAATTGCAAACCATTCCCCCAGGCCAGCAAGGCAAGGCAAAGCCCAATGATTATTAGCGTCTCGAGAAGTATATCAAGTGTATTTTACTGCGCATCTGTGTCAGCGCACGCACACAGCATTCCCATGAAAAGTTACATGTGCGGTACAACACAAAATCTGCAGTTGGGTTTAAAAGAACACCATGGCTATTGTTACGTGACCGTAAGATGTAAAGCCGCGTAATTTGGCTATTTTTATGTGATTCCGATTGCGCATGCTGGATGCATCTCCGAAATTTCCGACTTTATCGTTTCGAGGGACATGATGAAGAAAAAAAAGAGTAGCTTTACGGTCACGTGTCCCTCGAGCTCGAAGTATCAAGTCGGAAATTTAGGAGATGCGCATGCGCAATCGGAATCACGTAAAAATAGCCAAATCACGCAGCTTTATGGTCACGTAAAAATAGCCACGGTGTTAAAAAAAAAAGAAAGTTGATTTGCCATTTTGGGGGAGAAAAAAGGGTACACATCTTGAAATTTTACAACCGATGTATTTTGACTGTACAAGTTTATTTTATTATGCTTTTCTTATTTTTGCAGTGTAGCAAGCGCTCAGTAATTTGACACATTATCATGTCTGCAGTCCAGTCATCAGATTGTGTGGCGTGACTGTCGTGAGCATGCATGCCTTCATTCGCGGATGGGAATATGCCAAATGCATATATCGCATGGCATGCACACATGCTGACATGGCGCGCGGTTGTATTGTACATGTTTAATGCGTGCATTCTGTATGCGCTGTGCAGTCTTTCACGCACCAACCACAGCACATCCCTCACCTTTTACCGTAATATCTCTCATTCCATTCCACTCTCACTCAACATTTTACCCTTATTCTAGAGAATATAAATTTAGATTTCATTTTGATATAAATGTATAATTACCAACTACGGGAACCAGGCCCATATTTCCTCGGGTGAGAGTACCAAAATATTTTGGAAACCCATGATGGCAGATCGAGCGAAAAAAGAGGGAGAAAAAAAGAGCCCGCCGCCGACGTCGAGATTAGTTAGCTGGGCCTGGAGATGGGGATTAGAACTTGGTCGGTTCAAGATCTATCCATTTTGTGAATGAAAATCAGATGATGACTTGCGGGCTAAATATTTGTTTTTTCTTCCTTTGATGGAATGTCGCTTGGTTGATAAGTAATGTTCACTTATTGATCCAGCAGCCAAGAGTATTAGATGATCATCCATGCGCCCTATTTTGCTGACAAAAAACAAAAACAAAACATACTCTGTTATATAATTATTTCCAATACTGTTCTAATTTAGCGGTATAGTTATAATTATAATCATATTTGGAAGAATGCAACGATTATGTCTCTATATTATATGTTGAAATTGTCTTGTTTGTACACATAATACTAAATCATGAATCATAAATAGGCCTATGTTTCCCCAGTGAGCTGCTAAAGGAATTATCTCTACTCTCTAGTGCACCACTAATTATAATTCTCAAATAGAATTCATTGTGTGTCCACTTCTTAGTCAATATCTCTCTCGAATGTACATGATGTTCTTTTCATTTTCATTGGGGTTTTTTCAGTTGGTTTAATCATAATTATAATTTAATATTGGAAAATAAGCCCTCAGTCATAGACATAGATACTGGAAATACCCTTTTCACTATTTCTGCAGTGACGGGGGGGGGGGGGGGGGGGGGGGGCCTACTCAGATTATAGTCGGACGGGGTGTGCGGCTGAGACCTCCGAAACCATACACACATCCAAGGGTCCTTTTGCTGTAAATAGGTAAATCCCCAAATCCCGGAGAAAATGAGGGAGAAAAGAGGGGGAAAGGAATACATGAAAAAAGGGACCCATGTCTAAGGGTTTTTAACAAAAATGGGACCCATGTCTAAGGATTTTTTTTTAATGAAAAGGGGACCCATATGTCCAAGGATCTTTCTTGAAAAAGTCACCCTTCCCAGCGGCACATCCCTGTATACCCAATATACGTGAGTACCCCCCCCCCCCCCCCCCCGGGTGAGGGACTTTTCTTTTTAACATTGGTGCATTTAATGCAGTCCGAATGATGTGGGCTAGGGGAATGCGCATTATTGGATGGCTCGCTCTATGTATTTTGTGTTTGTATATATAATTTTAAAAAGGTAATCGAAGTTCAAAGGTAAATTATTTCAAAATTAGATATGTTCACACCTTAAATGAGATGTAAAGAGTACCTCTTTAGCTTTAATTTGAAACCTTTTCTGAATCAGCAATGTCCCGCATCGCTGAGTTCTTTGCTGTTGAAGATGACAGGTGCAAAACCCACTTTTTGCAAGTTTTGGCTTATGAATGGTTTTTTGAAATGGATGAGTAGTGTCACATAAATGTTAGGGATTAGTTTTAATTTGGGGGCTAAAACATCCACTTCGTGTTGATTGCGGCCCTGCAAATCATCCAGATCACGGGGAGATGTAAACACCTTGTTCTTCAAATGTCTAAACAGGAAGAAGTCAACAAAAAATTAATCAGATGACCTTGGTGGCCATTCCATCTCATTTGTTATCGACCCTTTTTTATTGACCCTTCCCCCACTGTCAGAGGCTCAGAGCTCCCCTCCACCTGTGACAGCGACACTGGTGATGGGCTTGGGCACTGTCCTGAATCTGTCTCGCACCTGTCGCCTAATGTATTCCTCCAACGCTCCAACTGAGGTATCATCTGAACGTACAGTATGTTCCCAGTTAAAGGGGCCCTGCAACCCAAATGCATGTTGACCTATGTTCATCTGTATGTTCTTTTTGTACTTCCATCTTTTGTTAATCTCATGGTAGCTGACCAGTGATTGACAAATGATGTCACTGCAGGTCAACAATAGAATTTGCTCTGGAGGGTTTTTTAGGAGGTGGGGCTTAGCAACATGAAGACAAATAAATGATAAAATGTTTAAAAATATACAAAACATATTTGGGTCAAACCGTTTACAAATATTGAACGTGTACACTAATACAGATGAACAGAGGTCAACATGTATTTTGGTTGCAGGGCCCCTTTAAAGGGATAATTGAGTATTGGTCAAACTTAACTTTAGTAACCAAAACCTGCACCATTACGGTACAAAGTAATAGTTATAACTTCACCATGCTCGACAAGTATACACAATTACAAACGAATAAGTAAAACCCCTGTTATCATTTAAAAAGAGCCGTTACAACTCAAGAGGGCGCTATTTAAAAAGAATAATTGGTTTTAGCCTTTTTTCATACAAAATTGTGCATTTAATGTTTGTTAAAATAATGATTCAATAGAGATATCATCAACGACTTTTTAAAAACCTATTCTGATTTTTTTTTCAAAGTAGTCTTCGAGCATTTTTTGAAAATTTTCTAAAAAGTCTAAATATCGCCCGGTGATTGCCAGTGAAGAACATTTTGAATAAAAATATAATTATGGATATTTCAGTCGTTTCTGAACCGATTTTGATCAAATAAATTGATTCTGTCATTAAAATTGTATGTTCTTTCAAATTTGACAGCCAGTTTTTCATTATCTCACACAAAAATATCGGGGGGCACTTCGGGAAATACCAATACTCAAAACTACCTTTAAAGTGTGGTACCATGATTGTACTTTCAAGCTTTCATTCATTAGCCCAAACTTGCAAAAAGTGGGTTTTGGACTTGTCACCTTCAACCACAGAGAACTCAGCGATGCGTGACATTACTGATGCATGAAAGGTGTCAGATTAAAGCTGAATATCTACTCTTTACATCTATTTCTGATTTAAATTATGAGAATGTATAATTTTGAAATTATTGACCTTTGAACTTCGATTACCTTTTTTTTTTATACACTCTTGTATATACAATTGTCAGTACACAATTGTTCTTTTTTGTCTTTTTTTTTTGCCGGGGGGGGGGGGGGGGGGGGGTGTCCACCATCCCCGCGGCTGTCCCCACTTTCTTATAATACCATTATTGGTCCTACTGTTGCATTTTGAAACACTACACCTGAAATTGTGTAAAGAACAATGAAATATATATAGCAGGAACATCATAATGGAAATATCATGTACATCATACATGTATATATAATATATACATTATAGTATACATGGATTTATTCTCAAGAAGCTAATACTTTTAAAAGAATGGGGAGGAAAGGGATTTTTTTCTTATAAGGCATCCAATGCTAGAGGAGTTGCAATCTTATTTGATAAATTCTCTCAGTATGTTATAAAGAGATTTAAATGTGATAAAGAAGGCAATTCTGTTGCTCTCAGTGTTAAATGGGGTTTTATGGAATTCTCTTTGGTTTCATTATATGGCCCTAATCATGATGATCCAGGTTTTTATGAATGTATACAAAAAATTTTGTTGGACTATGATGATCCTCTTAAAATAATTTGTGGAGATTGGAATTTAGTGCAAAGTTTGGAGATGGATACATTTAATTATGTAAGACTAAATAATATAGATGCTAGGTCAAAAGTTCTTGAGATAAAAAATGGTTTTAATTTATTGGACCCTTGGCGGCAAATGTATTTAGATAAGAAAGCCTATACATGGAGACAGCCTAATCCACCTAAGCAAAGTAGAATTGATTTTTTTCTAATTTCATCAGAATTGTTTTCCCTGGTGAAGAAGAGTGAAATTGATTTAGGTTACCGTTCAGACCACTCATTGATAACCTTGGAGATTATGTTTGATAAATTTAAAAAGAAATATAGTTATTGGAAGTTTAATAATTTATTTTTAAAGGAATTAGAATTTATTTCTCTTATAAAAGAAAAGATCAAAGTGGTTACTTTGCAATATTTGAATAATGAGAGCTTGGAGGGCAATCAATTTGATAAGGTTAGTAAGCAAAATTTAAAATTTTGTGTTGACGATCAATTATTTTTTGATACTTTGTTAATGGAGTTGAGAGCAGCCATTATTATGTATGCAATACAAAGAAAAAAGAATAGAGAAAGTAATGAAATTAAGCTTAAAGATGAGATAGTCAATTTAGAGATCCTTGTTGGACAGAATTTAGGGATACAAGAAAATATGGAAAAAATTAAACAGTTGAGAGCAGAATTGGAAAATTTGCGGAAACAGACATTGGAAAAAAATGCAAATATGTCACGGCTGCAACAAATGCAATATGGTGAAAAACCTTCAAAGTATTTTTTGAATTTGGAGAAACAGAGGATTGTCGAAAAGACTATTGTCACATTGATTGATGATAATGGTGTTGTTTTGCAAGAGCAGGAACCAATTTTAAATGAAATAAAGACATATTATGAAAATTTGTATAAGTTCCATGAAAATTCTAATATAGATGTGCTATTTTCTGAATTTGATAAAGATCAGGTTAAGAATCTTACGGAAGAAGAGTCATTAGGTTTAGAAGGAGAAATATTATATAGTGAAGTTGCAATTGCATTGAAAAATATGAAAAATAATAAATCCCCTGGTCAAGATGGTTTTACTGTAGAATTTTTTAAATTCTTCTTTCAAGATTTAGGTATTTTTATGGTTCGCAGCATGAATTTTGCTTATAATAGTGGAAGATTATCTTTCTCACAAAATTTAGGGGTCATTACTCTGTTACCAAAAGGGGATAAAGTAAGACATTTTATAAAGAATTGGAGACCTATTTCTTTGTTGAATGTAATTTATAAAATTGTATCAAGCTGTATTGCTAATAGATTAAAAAAGGTACTACCTTGTATTATACATTCAAATCAAACAGGGTTCCTTGCTGGACGTTTTATTGGTGAAAATATTAGAATTATTTATGATATAATTGCTTATGCAGATAAGGAAAAATTACATGGTATGATTTTATTGATTGATTTCGAAAAGGCTTTTGATAGTGTTTCCCTTGAGTTTTTGTTTAAGGTACTTTCTTTATTTAATTTTGGTAATTCTTTTAAGAGGTGGATAAACGTGTTATATAGCAATGCATGCTCAAGTGTTATGGTAAATAGGCAATTAACTTCTAGATTTTGTATAGAAAGAGGCTGTCGCCAAGGTGACCCTCTGTCACCTTATTTGTTTTTGTTATGCGCTGAAATTTTAGGTATGTTAATTCGCTCTTCAAATGAAGTGGTAGGAATTAGAGTTAACTTTAAAGAATTTAAAATTCTTCAATATGCAGATGATAGAGTTTTATTTTTAGATGGTTCTATTGCTAGTTTTCAGAAAGTTATACATATTTTGAACTCTTTTGGTAATTGTTCTGGACTTAAGATAAATATTCAAAAAACAAAAGCAATTTGGATAGGGGCTTCAAAAGAAAATAATGAAATAAAATTAGAAGGATAAATGTAGAGTTTGTTTATAATGGTTATTTTAGATATCTTGGAACAGATTTTTATGTTGATGTTGATAAAATGCCAGATTATAATTATGATAGAATATTCGATAAAGTGAAACGACAAATGATTTCTTGGATTAAACGAAATATTACTGTTTTGGGGAGAATAACAATTGTTAAGTCATTATTATTACCACAATTTAATCATTTGTTTATGTCAATTCCAAACCCATCTGTTGAATTAATGAAAAACATAAAAATACATTTTTTCAAGTTTATATGGAAGAATAAACCGGATAAAATAAGTAGAAAACAAGTTGTTAGTTCATATGAAAAAGGTGGCTTAAAAATGCTTGATATAGACTGCTTTAGTAAATCACTAAAGCTAACATGGGTTAGAAGAATTATTTTGAATATGTGTACAAATGTTGCCCATTTAATGCAGTCATTTTTACAAAACAAATTCATGATTAGTTTGGGTGATAATTATTTTTTGAAATTATCTCATGAAATTGGCAATCCTTTTTGGAAAGAAGTTTTTGAAAGTATGGCATTGTTAGTTAAAAAATGTGAGACTGATTGGTTGTCTGAATCGCTATGGATGAATAGCTCGATTCAGATTGGCAATGAGTCTATTTTTTTTAAATCGTGGTATGAAAATGGTATTAGATTTATTAATGATTTGATGGATAATAATGGAATTTTATTGTCGCATACAAAATGTGAAGAGAAGTTTAATTTGAAGATTAATTATTTGTCTTATTATTCAGTCTGTCAAGTAATAAAGTGTAGATATAATGAATATTATAAAACATGTCAAACAAAATTGGAAGAACCTTTAATTCCTTCTCATATTAAAACTTTTATTCATGATAAAAAAGGATGTGGATACATTTATAAAGTTCTTTTAGGAGAAACAAATTGTTCGTCTCTAATAAGTTCAAAGTGGGAACGATATTTGAATTATAACTTACAATCTGTATTAATACAAAAGTATAATGTTATGATATTTCGTTTTACTCCAGTTATTAGTTTGAAATACTTTCAGTATAAGATTTTAAATAGAATCTTATTTTTAAATAAACAACTTTTTAGGATGAAAATTGTAAACAATGAAAAATGTTCATTTTGTAAAAAAGAACTTGAAGATATAGTACATTTCTTTTATGAATGTGAGATTAGTAGAAAGATTTGGAATGACACTTCAAATTGGATTTATGAAAGAACTCAAGTTCGAATTTTGTTTAATTTACAAAACATAATTTTTGGCTTTGAAGATAAGAGAAATGATGCTCTTAACTGTATTGTCATATTAATTAAACAACAGATGTTTATTTGTAAACTGAATAACATAGTTCCACTTTTTGATACATTGAAAAAAAAAGTTTTACAATATTATAAAGATGAAAAATATATGTTATGCATATCTGGAATGGAGAGACATTTTAATGTTAAGTGGCAGTTGCTACAATTG
The DNA here is from genome assembly GCA_037951105.1 of Echinarachnius parma. Lineage (NCBI taxonomy): Eukaryota > Metazoa > Echinodermata > Echinoidea > Clypeasteroida > Echinarachniidae > Echinarachnius > Echinarachnius parma. The sequence goes on from JBAMJV010008465.1 coordinate 74,823, forward strand.
TTGTTTGTATAGAAAGATTAATTTGAATTTGTTTTATGCTCATGTATTTGATTTGTTTTATGCTCATGTATTTGATTTGTTTGTTTATGTGAAGATTAATAAATAGCCTGTGGAGGGCTCAAAAATTTGAAGAAAAAAAAAAAAAAGAAGCTAATACTTGTCTCTTTATCCGTGAATGCCTGCCAAAATGAGACCTTACTTTGTTTGTTTATGTGTGCTCTTTCCTAGATCAAGTAAAACAATCGCAAACATATCTCATTCTTTTGTTATAACGTAGGAATGGTTCCAAACAACTTGTTCTTTGATTCAGGCTAGTTTTATAGAGGGAGTTCTGAATCTGGGGGTGTGTACCCCCCCCCCCCCCCCTTGCAGTCTTTGGCCTGAGCTGGATCACTATTTGGTACTCTATTCACACAAAAGCTAACACTCAGGCATTTATAATTAATACACATTCCATTGAGCATGGCACATCATTGTAACCCTATATAATACTATAATTCTCCCTTTAATTACCCCTAAATTGTAGCTGCTTTGATCATCATTCAATTTGATGAGACAAAAGTCTTACATAAAGAGAGTGTTTCACAATTAAAGATTTGAAGTTGAACTCAAATTCTAAGATGGAAGGCATATAATTATGGAAAGCTATTGACTGTACATTTGAATTGAAAGCAAATTAGTTAAAATGGCTAAAGCTATGGTGGCCCTGAAGGGACATCGTGAATCGTGAACTTTGATGCCAAATTCAAGACGAAATATGCGACGTCGTACATTTTGTCGTGAATTTTGCAACAAAGTTCACGATCAAATATGCAACGAAATATGCAACAAGTCGTATACTTCATCGTGAATTTTGTTCTACTTGCTTGAGCGGTAGGCCTATCCATTACTTCTCGCTTTGAGGGGGTTCAATTAAATATGAACAAAGAATGCGACTACTATGGGGACGGGAGAAATGGGGAGAGCATAGCAATGTTTTATGGATGGCTAGGGATAGCCAAGGGTGGGGGGGGGGGGGGGGGGGAGGGGGGAGGGGGTGATGGTTAAGGGGATATAAAGAAGTGTATATTACCTCTTTGGTTTGAGGGGGTTTAATTAAAATAATATGAACAGAGAATTGGACTACTATTTAATTAAAACCCCTCAACCGAAGAGGTAAAATATACTCTTTTATATCCCATTAACCTGCACCCCCCCCTGGCTGACCCTAGCCATCCATAAAACATTATTATGCCCTCTCCCTTTCTCCCCTCCCCATATAGTAGTCCCATTCTTTGTTCATATTTAATTAAACCCCCTCAAACCAGAGGTAATATATACTCCGTTATATCCTCTTATCCCGCACCCCCCCCCCCCTTTTGGCTATCCCTAGCCATCCAGAAACCATGATTATGCCCTCTCCCTTTCTCCCCTCCCCATAGTAGTCCCATTCTGTGTTCATATTTAGTTAAACCCCCTTAAACCAAGGAGGCAATCCCATCCCCCCCTCTCCCCTGGCTACCCCTAGCCATCCATAAAACATTGTTATGCCCTCCTCCTTCTCCCCTCCCCATAGTAGTCCCATTCTCTGTTCATATTTAATTAAATCCCCTCAAACCGAGGAGGTAATGGATACTGCTCAAGCAAGTAGAAACAAATTCATGACAAAGTATACGACTTGTTGCATATTTCATCGTGAACTTTGTTGCAAAATTCGCAATGAAATGTACAACGTTGCATATTTCGTCGTGAATTTTGCAACAAAGTTCGCGATAAAATGTGCGACTTTGCATATTTCGTCGTGAATTTTGCAACAAAAATTGCGATGAAATATACGACGTCGCATATTTTGTCATGAATTTGGCATCAAAGTTTCACGACGTAGCATATTTCGTCGTGAATTTGGCATCAAAGTTCACGATTCACCATGTCCCTCCAGGGCCACCATATAAAGCATACTAGACTTCAGATAATAAGCAAGATGACAAGGGTTTGAGTTATAAAACATGATATTTTATTATCATTATTATCAACAAAGTGTGTGAGTCATATACAAAGTTATGATCAACTCCGCAGTGTAAGTTGAAACTGAAGGCATATTGCTCGTAGCAGTATCCGGTTCTTTTCTGACAGCATAGATAAACAGTATAAAGTGTGCATGCTTTCCCCATATCTTACAAAGGATTCACTAACAAGAGACATGTTGGATACATTTTGTTCACGTATTACAAATCATACACATGACCTCTTTATGCTCTTTTTGTAATAAAGTATTAACAGAATCAATAATTCCAGATGCTTTCTTTCTTCACAACAACCACAACCAATTTATTATCATATATGTATCTACAATAGGTGTGCTTTGAAAGAATCCACACCAACCATAAGACTTTGTTACATTTACACAAAACAATCGACATCATCAAGAGGTCGAATTTTTCAACAAAGTGGAAAAGCATGTCATGTAAAAGTTGTACCCTCTTTAAGTTACCAACACTACAGGAATCGATACAACAAGGAACACTACCCACAAAATCATGTTTTGTTTTTAATGCATTGCATTTAGCAACAAATAATGCTTACTATTCTCAAAGTTTTGAAAAGGAAAACATTGTGTGTAGATACCATTGAGATGCCCAATAACCCGAGAGAATTACTTGAGGCACATTGCTATAAATGAAGTACCAAAATCATTGTTTTAGCAGAACAATGGGAAGACATTGCAAACAAAATCTGGTCATATATTGCCAATAACATGCCCCTGTACTCATTAATAATGCATTTTACACATTTGTGTTAACAGAAACAAATAATAAACTGACCGCTTTTGAGAAATAAAATCATGCTTTTCATATAAGTAAGATTATCCGTCCCTTGCACCTACATGTAATATATGTTTGTATTTCAACCAGTAGCAATTTGGGCTTGGATATACATTGCAAACAAAGAGGGGTTATACTGGAACAAATTTAGTCATTTACAGGTGCAACCACTGCAAACTGTATGTCAATATTACAGAAAACATAAATTTCCTTTCTATACAAATCAAATCTATTCATGTGTGATGGAAAAAACACATTAACAGGATTCAAATAACAAAAACAGATTATATCATGGCATTCGATTTCTTAATCAGTTTTTAAGATGATTGTAAGCTATTATATAAATATATTGTTCCCTTTATCAAAATTTTAAGTATTAGGAATACTACAATACAGATAACAAATACTGATCTTTGAATGTATAATGCTGTTTTAAATCCCACCTTTACATGATTTCAAATATAATAGAGCAATAAAATCCTTTAAATTATGTTATCTCTTGATTGCTGTAGTAGTAAATGAAGTCGGATACATAATGTGAATCACCTTTGGAAACGCTGAAAATACACTACTTGTTTTTGTCCTTTTCAGGTTAAAGCTACTCTGGTCTATCTACCCTCTGCAATAATGAGTTAACCATTCTAATGGGATTATCTGTATTTACTTAATTTTACCCTCTTCTTTATTCATGAATTTTATTAATTCCTACACAATTTCTTATAACAAATTCTGTCTATTTAACAATCGATTTCAAATTTCAATCACCTTAAACTTCATCATTTTATTTCTTTCAACAATATTAACCCGTTCAAGACTGTCTGATTTTTGGTATAAAATGCATTTGCCAAAGTCCTGACTATAAGTATATTCAGGACCTATCCTGAACGGGTTAATCTTTGCGTTTCCAATACAGCTGCCATTATTCATTTGAACATAGCTGCTGCATTTGTTGATCGAATAAACTTCTGTACAGTTTGCCATTAGGAATGTTTCGTGATACCATGCCATATACTTGTATCTTACACAATTACATAAATATTTGCAACCATAAAATGATGAAAACTCATGCTTTTGCATATAATTTTCAAGATCATATCACATATCCCATCTCTTCCTGCATCAAAGTTGTATCAATTTTAATAAAAACATCAATCGATACTGTTGTAACAGTTCATTCATTCAGTTAACTTTTACATAACATAACATTTTCATACATTGAATAAATCCCAAATGCAAAAACCGATAATCTATTGATAATGCTCCTAGGCATATGTTCCCTGTGTTGTAGATTTTCATGAATGCTATATATAGTGAAGAGGGTCTGGGTAGAATTGATCCTAGACTACGCTCCACTGCATGCTGGACATGTCCTTTCCTCCCGTTGATATTAACTTGGTGGAGTCTGGAGTGAAGACTACGCTGGTCACATGACTGCTGTGTCCCTTGAAAGCATTACATGCAGCCTGTCACAAGGAAGAGTAAGAAAAAATAAAAATAAATAACATAATGCGTGTTAAATAAAACACTCGGCACTTTTTGATTGTGAATAATTCAACAAGTAATGACATTTAATTGATTCATACTGTAGCAGAAATTTAATTATTCAGGCTTTCCAAAAATATTCAAGATTAAATATAGTGTGCAACCAGATGGCTGGGCAGACAATAACCCATTGTGTGATACACATTCGTGCACATAATCAATAACTTTTTAAACAGCATTTCAATTTTGTACATATTTTATTTTTTAGATCCACTTTTGGAACATTTGGTTACACATTTCCACATTTAATTCTACCAAGCTTGCCACACCACGTCCAGAAAAGCAGAGTATATCTAACCTTGGGGTGGTTGACTGGATAACTGAAGAGGTTGACCTTCCCAAAGTCATCTCCCGTAGCCAGGATGCTGCCGTCTGCTGATCGGCACACCGTGTTGATGTCTGTTCCATCACTGCCCTCCGGCCAGATACCTGAAATATGAACAAATATAATAATACTCATAATACATGTAGGTTTGATTTATATAGCGTCTAATATTATACAGTATCATCTCTTAACACATTTATTCCCCCTGTCATAGGATACAATGCTAGCACACACACATGGGATGTACCATCTCCCTGGGGAGCATTCCTTTTAAGACGCTTATGGGTATTGAAAAAATACACAATTTCTATATTATGTGATTGAATGTTGATGTATATTTTGTATGTGATGGATCATTCCAATCAGCAAGTTGTAGTTCAAATGAGTTTTCTAATGATTCCCCCCTACTTCTGCATCTCGTCACACCAATTTTATGTTAACCCGTTCCGGACTAATTGATTTTGCTATAACATGTATTCTCCATAGACCCATGCCCGAGTATTTTCAGGACCAGTCCTGAATAGGTTAATCTGTTATACATGTTATGTCTGTTTTATAGGTGGAAATAAATGAAAGAAAATTAAAATCTCTAATTCAAAAATGAAACTTGCACACAGAAGTATCATGTCTGAAATGGACTATAAAACATGCAAGATATGAACAGACTTTTGCAAATTGGGGAGAAAGGCTTCCCACTCAAAAGAATCCCTTACCCCCGCCTCCTTTACTCAGAATGGGTTGACCCAGGCTTTGCCACTGAATTGATCTAACCACTCAACAATAACAGGGTTTCCTATAAAGTGACAATTCAAAGCATAAAACAATAACATATCAAACATGACACAAATGTTCATTTCTGGAAAGGCTGCCCTCTCAACGTCATCCTCGCTGTGCCCTCACCCCCTTATACCCAGAGAGGTTTGACCCTGTCTACCCCACTGAATTGATCAAACCACTCACCGATGACAGAGTTGCCGAGGCAACAGGTGAACGTTGCCCACTCCACATCTCGCATCTCCTTGCTGTTTACGAGCTGCTTGCACGTGGTTGCATCCCAAAACAGCAGTTCGTAATCACCAGAGTTCGACTGAAGCTTGGTGGAGTCGGCCGACCAGTCGATGTGCGTCACAAAGCTGGAGTGCCCCTGTACAACGGAATGGTCAAAAATACTTCTGATAAGTTATATAGGACTACATTTGTTTTTATCAGTTGAATAAACAGAATAAACAGAGCAAACAGTTATAGGTTATTTATCTTGAGAACCCTTTACAAAAATTTATTTTCATGAATAAATAATGAATTATCAAAAGTTTGCTGTGGCCCTTAATTATAAGAAGGGCATCAAATTATCTTTCTTACATCATGATTTTACAGTCATGCAAGTAAAGTCAAATTTTGGTGAACCCAAACAACAACAAGAAAATATCGTTTTGTAAACCAGCAAAGTTTCTTCAAACAGAACAACGCAAAGATATTACAATTTTGGCAATGTCAGTAGTTAACATCGTAATTGTTGATCAATTCAATGGATAAAGATATACAAACTTACAGAGCACTTCCCAACTTTGGTGTACTTCTTGCCCTCCTCTGTCACAGAATAAATATATATAAAGTTGTCATGCGATGCTACTGCCAACTTTTCACCATCTGCATGGGGAAACAGAATAAAAATAATAATAATAATAATAATGTATTTATAACGCGCATATCACATCTCTATGCGCTGTAAGAAATTGAAATAGAAGAAAGAAAAGCACAAGTGTCTTTGCAAAAAAATAATATAAATTTCCACAAACTAAGGAATATATTTGAATGCATAGACTAGATCATACTGAACTATAAGTATGCACTATTATGATTAATCATTATACGAAGAAAAGTATCTGATGTCACAAGATGCACGATAACAAATATATTTGTTTAATTTTACAACAAAATACAATGACTTTTGACATTGTCCACCATCAAAATCATTATCATTATCATTTTTGTAGTTATTATTATCATTATCATTATTGTAGTTATTATTATCATTATTACTATTACTATCATTATCATTATAATGATCATTATTATTATTATCATCTTTATCACTATTGGACAGGACATACCGGGTGAGAACCTGATGATGTCATGTTGCTCCTTGCCATCTGTGTGCACCGTGATCAGCTCCTGGCTGTCTGTATCCATGGCAACCCAGCGGCCACTTGTCATGCCGACGGCGATCACCGCCCCCGAAGGATGGAAGCAGGCTGACTGGCATGCTTCCTGAATAGAAAACAAGATCAGTGAACATTCGCCTTAACATAATATCTCAAACTTTACAACCTATGGCATTCTCAAAAGCTATGAATAATCTTCCAGTAACCCAGTAAAAAAAAATGTATATGTTTAAAGGAGAAAATCAAAGAAAACCCCTAAATATGACGATATTCATATCTACAGAAAGCTTATAAGCCATAGAATGAGCTTGACTGACATTCAAACAATATAACGCTTCCATAAAAGCGAAATTAGGGTGAAAACATCACCCTATTCCCAGGGACAAATTCGCTCAATCGCTACACGAAACGGCCTTTAGCTGTGACGTAAGAACCGGGCTTGAAGCCCAGGCGGCTGCCGCGGTTGTATGTAGATAAGCGTATAATATACCAGGCTGGAAAGACAAGCTTCAACTTATGTGCTATTTTTCCCTTACCAAGAATAAATTATAATACTACATAATTGTTTGTAATTTGCTTCTCATTTATATTTTCATCATGATATTCCAACAAAAGTTGAAAAAGGTGAAAAAAGAAGGGGAAACTATACGACTGTGTCGTGCAGTAGGCCTGCACAGATTTGTAGTTTCACTTTGACATATCAGACGGAGAATTTACCACTTCCATTATGGAAACAAACAGTTAATAATCATTATGAATCAAATGAAATTTTAAAAAAACCAAGAATAGTTATTACTTTAGTCGATCTATCATGGCTAGTTTCATGGTTTAGCTTGAAAAGTCGAGTGAATTAGATTCGCGATCTCCTGTGTTGTTACGATTCATCCGCGATTTCTCTGAACATTGGCAGCCGCATTACCTATACGGCTGATAGCGCTGGCGGATTTACATTTCCTGCGCGCGCATCAAAACAAACGAGTGCACGTGTTAGCTAGCTAGCTTGCTCCTCCACGGATACTTCGAAGTCCATTAACAGGCTGTTTTGTTAAAATTCTTCATCCATGTTGAACTGTCAGATGTAATTCTAGAGCGAGATCGTGATCGTGTGGACTGTAGAAAGCTTCGAATATAGCGCATACGCTGGAACTACTTTTAGTTCAATAACATACACAATATGCAAAGTATACGGCCGGCCGGGTATACGATCGTGCGCTTGCATGTATTTCTCGATGGACGAAACTTTTACGAAACGAAACAAAACCAAAACAAAACGGTGAGAAATACACTATTCTATGTAATTATACCAGTTATTGACATATTGAAATGGATAAGAAATATTATATATTGTTATAACAAAGGCAATTCTAGCTCGGAACATGATTCTACTAGGTAATTTTGTTTTGAAACACAGCTATAATAGATTTGTTTTTCATACTATCTCCGTGTACATATGAACAACAATTCGGCAAAATGGTGAGTTGTAAACAGTTATTTTACGGAGATTGACACTTTTTCAATGCCAATAATGACATGAATATTGACATTAGGATATGTTTCAGGACATGGGAGGACAACTATGTGTCAGATATTGATTATTCAGGCAATATTCAATCGTTTTGAGAGAGTAGAACTGCGTCCACTCTATGAACATTTGCGTGTAGATCGCCGTTCGAGCTAGAGCTGTCGGGAGCGCAAAGCCCGGCTCTTACGTCACGCACAGAGCCACTTTGCTGTGCCGATTTCATGGTAAAGGGGAGGGTCAATTCACTAAAATTTTATTTTCATAAAACATGAAACTGAACACTTTCATGACTTGTTAACTGCACAAATTGCTTTAATAACTCATTCTATCATAAAATAAACCATAATAACTTGATTTTATTCCCTTTGAATTTCTCCTTTAATCAGCAGAAATGTTATCCATACAAGTAGCACAAATTTCAGAAAATAAAGCTCAATATGAATTTCTGTTAGCGATAGCTATAGGGAGAATTCTGTAACAAAGTGACGAAGTTGAAAAATGCTTGGATTTAAAGGGTACCACCACCCAAAACTAATATTTGTATAATAGAAAGGTAACAACTTTAGTATTCCATTCCATCAACAAGTTCACAAAAATATGTTTGCAGAAAAGAAAAAAAAATTGGAAACCGCATCACCATTCTAAAGCATGCGTTTATGCGGTCTGAATTGTATAGACTACCGCGGGTGCAGCAAGCGAATCGCTCGGAATTATATTGCCTACAAACGTATGCGTGAGTAGAATTGGCGCACTCGCAAATCAGGAACCAGGAAATAGTAGTGGTTCCGTAAGTGGTGGAAATTAATTGCTTTGTTTATGAATTACTCAACCCTTTGCAAAATGTTAGGTATCTATTTGATATCACAAAACAGTACCAAAACATGTAGTAATGTGTTGTTATTTGCCCGGTGGTCCCCTTTAATGATCCTGCTGACTCTCTGTATGAGAGAGAATTAAAGGAACTACAGCGTCTAGATGGCCTTATTTTCACAATTCGGCTCTCTATATGTAATTTTTCCCGAAGAAAAAGAATTTGGCAGTCATTTCTCATGAAATCAATCAATTTTGGGGTAATTAGTAAATATCTAATTGTCCTGGGAACGCCCCTTTTAAATCGCCAAAATGTGACGTCATCTAAAGAACGGACTAACGTCATGACGTAAGCCAATGAATTGTCAATCACATGTTGATCACGCTGCCGATTCCGGACCCTAAATGTGGGTGGGGCGTAAACTGGCTGCTAAGTGAGATTTGGCATCAGAAAACTAGTCTTAAATCACTACTGTGTTTATTTTAATGGATTTTTTTTCGGCAGACCTATGTTTCAAGTCATCAACTATGGAATAAGTGTCAAAGTACGTTGTATTCTTTAGGTCCTTTAAATGCCTCAAAGAGGCCTGGAAATTTTAAGGAAAGCCTCAGTTCATTTTCCATAATCGTGCACAAAATATTCTACAAAATTATTCTGTCTAGCAAAAAGGAAAACACCCCAAAATACACAAGTTGTCAGCTTTTTCCTAAACTCACATCCATGACCTTGGTCCAGAGAGGTTTGTGCTGCTCAAAGTCCCACATCATGACATGCTTGTCATAGGCAGCGGTGAGGAACAGGGCCTGGGTGGGGTGCAGGGCTAGACCCCACAGCTCATCAGTATGGGACTGTAAAAAAAAAGAAGGGGGAGGTGAAAATTAAAAACACTATCAACTTATTACTCAATGATGGCACTAGGCATGACATATCACTATGCTCAAAGTCCCACATCATGACATGCTTGTCATAGGCAGCAGTGAGGAACAGGGCCTGGTTGGGGACCCAATAACTCATCCATATGCCTTGTAGGCAAAACAATAACAGTTGAATACTTCTTATATCTCATAGAGTCATAGATGAAACTGGCCACATAAAACAAAATGAAGACTTGATTTTAAACTATAATATGTTTCTTAATAGTTTCACATAGATCAAACAAGCAACAAGCGATGAAACAGACTTGATGTTTTTACTACATGTATGTCTCTAGAGAGAATGGTATTCTCAGTTATGCCCATAATTAGGCCATATTTCTTAATAGTGTCTGATAAAAACAATCAACAACAGGGAATGTAGACTAAACTTTCAACTAGACCATGTGTCTTGTAGATGAAACAAGCAACATAGAGATAAAACAAACTTCTTTTTTTTACCTGGACCAGGGTGGTGAATGCCCCACCGATGTCTCCAGAGAGGATGCAATTCTTGGTTGTGCCGACATAGAAACTGTCCTCTTTACCCTTGCACAAGGTCCTGACTGGCCCTGTAGCCTCAGGGATCTAGTGGTGGAAACAAATTGATATTATATCAATTGACATATATAAATGATAGAAGAGAAAATGTTGACCTTTGCCCCCTGCAAGATAACAAATAATCATTCTACTGTAACCCTAAACACTGTATGAAATGTTAATCACAATACACATATTAAAGTAATTTACAGCATCATAATTGAGAGCCAAATTTGACCTTTATGACCACTACTTCTGAAACAATTAAAAAATACTTTCAGGACCCATAGGTTGCAGACTGTGGGCTACAACTGAACGGATTCATGTGGCTTTGTCAGAAACGAGTTAATGCTTGTCAGTATCCAAACAATGGATCAACAATGGACATTATCCATGGAGTGCAGCAGAGTGGACAGTACAGATGAGGATCTGGCCCTTGTCAACGAGACCGCCATCACAATAATCGAGCGATGGAGGACATTATTTAATGGAGGACATTATTTAAATCTGGGAGACTAGAATGAACAAGTAATAAACCATCAAATTAAGTTGTTGAGTAATCACACAATGCATATATGCCGATAGCAATACAAGGGTTGAACTGACCTCAGTACTCTCCTGTGTCTGGTACTCAGCGCTCCAGTGGATCACCTTCCTGTCCTTCCCTCCTCCTGAGAGGAAGGACCCATCATTGAGAGCACAGAGGGAGAAGATGCCTCCCTGGTGGGCGCCTGGGATCGCCTGGATGATGCGGGTATTACCTAGGGGAAATAAATCAAGATGGGTTAAGAAAAGTAGATAACTTAGTTATCATTTATTCAAGTACATTTTGTTTTTCTTTCTCCAGATGGTTAGGTGCCATCATCCAGATCACAGAGCAAGAAGATACCCCCTGGTGAGCTCCTGGGATGGCTTGGACTATGCAAGTATTACCAGGTGGAAAGAAGTAAAGATGGCTTTTTAAGAAAGATGGATGACTTAGTTATTATTTATTCAAGTACATTTAACTATTTTTCTCCCTAGCATGGATGATGCATTACCTGGGGAGAAGAAACAATGATTTGTCTCCAGACAGAAAATTGACAGCAAGCCTTAGGAGAGTGCAGAGGGAGAAATTGACTGACTTGGGTTTTCTTCTGGGATGGCCTGGATGATGTGAATATTTTGATGGAGGATTTAATCATCTCTGTCAAGATGCGCTTGCATTCAACTACAACCAAATGAAGGATATATTTTACTCATCACTTTTTCGCACACATTCACCTATTTTGCATGTATCACCAGGAATATAATTGCAACTTCATTGTACTGCCCTTGTCTTCATACAGGGTTCTTGGGTTTCTTGTGAGATTGCCCAGAAGATTAGGGTATATTCTACAGATGAAAATAAGGATATATATTTCACTTATCCCTGTTTCACACATTTATAGCAGCTATTCATTGATTATTCATTAATGAATGCAAAAATGTCACATATGTTGATATCATATGGGGAAGAATTAATTTCTCACATGTAGGCCTACAAAATTGCTTTTATATTCAATTATAGCAACACTGACATACTGCAAGTGTGCATTGTTCAAGTTCCTCGTTTCACAAACTTAAAAGCAGTTAAAGGGCAATGAAACCCAAGCAAAATGTTGCTTTCATAGTCTTGAAGAGATTAAGAAGAATAATCTCTGAAAGTTAGAGCATAATCGGGTAAGAAACAAGAAAACTACGGCTCTTTGAAGATGTCCATTTATTCCTATGGGGAACTCAAATTGGCAACGCACTCTGATAAGTGTGTGGACAACTCCCCATATGTTTTGTACACAATTGTTCCCATTTTTACAGTTTTCTTCATAGTCACATTTTTCCATTCCCCCAACTCATATGTTATGTATAAAAGCATTCTACAAAACATATGTTGAACTCGAACGAAGGGTAAACATAAATTTTGAGAAAATTGAACAAAACTGAAATTTTGTGTACAAAATGTATGGGGAGTTGTCCACAACTTTGCCAGAGTGCGTTGCCAATTTGAGTCACTCGAAGAAATACATGGCTCTTTTCAAAGAGCCATAGTTTTCTTATTTCTTGACCGATTGTGCTCAAATTTTCAGAGACTATTCATTATATTCAGTGTCTTATAGTGCATACAACAGTTTGTCTGGATTTCATTGTCCTTTAACCCGTTGCTTATGGGAACCAGGTGGGCTATGTACAAAGTCTATGGGGATTTCAGAATCTCGTAGTGAACGGATTAAAGATTCTGAAATTCCCATGGACTTTGTACATAGCCCACCAGGTTCCAGTAGGAAAGGAGTTAAGCCAACATACCTTTTCCCCAGACAAAGATGTTCCCGTCAGAGTCTCCGGTGATCACATCTCCGTTAGAGGCAAAGGTCACGCATAGCATGAACTTGGGCTTGTCATGTTTCTGTTAGAGGGGGAAAATAAAAAAACATCATCAAATCATTGTAGAATTCATTTGAAATACTGTGCTGGTAAACCAAGCTTTGATATTTATATGATTGGTAGTAGACAGCTAATGAATAATACGCAGAGATGTAGACTGAGGTGTTGAGACCAAGCCTAAAACAAATTACATCATTTTGTAGAGAACCGCTCTACTCAACCTGGAGCTATTACGTTAATTCCAAAGTGAAGCCCAATTTTTGTATTGCTCATTTCATTTATTCAAGGTCAGTTTCCTTTATGTTTGAATTTATATAAATAAGGTATAGAGTTCATATTAAGGTTTAATGAATGGAAGAATAACAGGAATAGACAGGCCTCTCATTCAACTATGCATGTGTTGTTCTATCAGTTATCGTGGCTTTAATCCGTTCCCTTTGCAATTCTAAAATCTCCATAGACTTTGCACACGTCCCAACCGGTTCCGGTAGTCAAGAGGTTAAATTAAGATGGGCCTTTTTTAAAAGAATAATATGGTTTCAACGATAAAACTAAACGCTGACAGTGAAGAACTAAAGGGTTTTTCTGTGTTTTAGATATGAGACTCTTACCTCAAAGATGCCAGACCTCCTGGTGAGTTTGCCCTGGCTCATGGTCCAGAAGTGGATGTGGTTCTTTCCTAGAGTGATGATCTGATCATCCAGCATCGGGTGGAACTCACAGGCAAGTACAGGCTCCTGCCACGTCTACACAGAGAGAATAGAGAAAGAAAATAATCCTTCAGTAATCGATGCAACATGTATAAAAACTATGGTTATTAGGAGAATCAAAGAGGCAACAGATTAACTAGAAATGGATGTGGTTCTTGCCCAGTGTGATGATCTGATCATCTTGGGTCAGGTGGAACTCATGGGTAAGCAAACGCTTCTGCCACGTCTGCAAAGTGGAGATGTCGAATTGATGACAGAAAAGTAATCCATTGCTACCAGTAACCAGATGAATCAGGTTTCCAAAAAGACACGTATACTAAAGCTTTGCTTTTACTTTCATGAGAGTAATATGTAAACAACTATCCATCCATCTATCTATTTTCAATGTTGTCGCTGTCGTGGTCATGGTGGTAGTCGTCATCTTTGTTGTTGACGTCGGCGTTGTCATCATCTTCTTCTTTTTCTTCTTATTCTCCCTCCGCTATTTCAGAGGTCAGTGATCTCAAAGGTTGTGGAACTGAAGAGTCACATATTCATTGCTATATTAGTATGTGTAATATGTAAATCTTACCTTTGAATCGCAGAGTTTCTTCTCCTTCTTCCAGTCCCAGACTGACATCACATGATCATTAGCGTCGTCTACTGCTGCTAGATGAATGCCAACATCCTGAACAATCAGTAAAAAACAATTGAACAATTATATACATTTATTACATCGAAAAAGTAAATCACTATTCAATTGAATCAAAATACACTTAAAGGGATAGTTGAGTTCTGGTAAAGGAGAGTACAGTTTTGGTGAAACTGAATTTTAGTAACCAAAACCTGCATCATTACATTACAAACTAATAGTTATAACTAGAAAGGAACACAAAATTACAAATGACGTAGTAAAGATCATGTTATCATTAAAAAAAGCCGTTAAAACGTAAGAGGGCGCTCTCTAAACACTCAACGGTTTCAACCATGTTTAATAAAATATTGTGCATGTGATACTTTGTTGAAATAGTGATTAGATAGAGAAATAACACACAACTATTTAAATACCTATTTTGTAACTTTTCGAAAAGAGGAAACACTTTTTTTGAATTTTTAACGGCTGGTTCAAAACCTGGGGCCCCAGGTTTATTACAAATTGTTATATTTATGGATATTTCAGCCGTCTCTGAACCGATTTTGATCAAACAAAGATGATTTTATTATTTAAATATTATGCTCTTTCAAATTTTACACTCAGTTTTTCATTACCTCACAAAAGAAATAAGTAGTCTAGCGCCCTCTCTACCAAAACTAAGGATTAATGAAGAGGACCAACATTTAATATACAGGTATTTAGTAAAATACAAATTAATTTGGCTGTACAAAAGAATTCCCTTATAAAATACAAATATAGATCAACTTTCATACTAAAAGCAAAAAGTTACAAATATTTTCTCCTTAATAACATAACCTTCCTAGATTAACAAGGAGCCAATATTTTGAGGAAGCATTCGAGTGTCCTCTAAATAAGATTACTAGACCATAAAATATTGCTTTATATAATCCTCTAAAATGTGCATTTACATTTTTCCACAAAAAAAAAAATTTGTAGAAAAATTACCCACCACCATGTACATTGTACGTAATCTGAGTTATGATGTGAATGAAGGAACACTTGGAAAAAATATAATTATAACAATTCTTGTACATGTACAGTCAAACTTGCAGGAGATCCCTTTTGGTGACCACTATAAGCAGGTTAGTTGCTATACACAGGTTGTCACTAAAGACAGGTTGACTGTACCATATATTCTTTCCACTCACCCCCTTGGAGAAGCTAACGCTGCAGACAGCCCTATCAAAAAAGCCAAGTCCAAGCACATGCATCGTCTCTAGGGTGACCGAGTTCCAGATGCGAACATGTGGCTGCAGGTGCGAATAAAATGAACAATTAATTGGTTAACAATACAATTTATGTTTATTCACATCAATAAATCCTGAAATGTTGGTTATTTTACTATTCTACACATTTAGGATAAAGTAAGAATAATAATATTATACACATTTCGTCAAATATATATTTTACATTCCAACATAAGAAAACTGACCAGAAGTATTGTTTTAAATTCATGAAATTCCCTGGGAATCATCTACCCGAGTGTAAAATAACAATCCAACAAACAAACTAGATGATGCCTCCGCCATTGCACGATTTATATACAAGCCCAAATTAACGTGCACTGAATTTATCAACTCAGTTTTCATAATCTGTAAACCAGATCTGATATATCACAATTATGAGCTATTTTTCCACATATATGCGCCATGACCTTGACCTTTGACTCCAAAATCTTATAAATATATTGGCTCCCCAAGATACATGTAGTTACCAAATTTGATGGTTATTTGTGAACTGGTTCTTGAGATATTGCAATTACAAGCTTTTTTGGCATAATGAGCCCTGTGACCTTGACCTTTGCCCTCATGACCCCAAAATCTAATGGCTAAAATGGCATCCTGAGACATTCAGGTACAAAGTTTTTATTGAAATCTGACATTCAGTTCTTGAGATTTTGCAATAACAAGCTAATTCAGCATATATATTGAGCCCTGCAACCTTTGACCTTATAACCCTAAAATATAATCAGTTATTCAGGTCCTCAAGATACATACATGAACTAAGTTTGGTGAGAATCCGTCCATCGGTTCTTGAGATAACGCGATCAAAGGCTATTTTTGCAATTATAACAAGCCCTGTGACCTTGATCTTTTACCTCATGACCCCAAAATCTAATAAGTTCATTGACACCCCAAGATACATACATGAACCAAGTTTGGTGAGAATCCGTCAATCTATTCTTGAGATAATGCGATCACGAGCTATTTTTGCACATATATTGAGTCCTGTGACCATGACCTTTGACGTCATGACCCCTTTAATCTAATCAGATCATTTTCACCTCCATATGTACACTCATACCAAGTTTGAAATTGATCCGTCAACTGGTTCTTGAGATATCGCGAGAACGAAAACTTGACGTACGTACGGACGGATGTACGGACGGACGGACGGACAACCCGAAAACAATGCCTCCGGCTACTTCGTTGCGGAGGCATAAAAAAGTAAGTTAATTCTTTAATATACTAAACAATAAAGCTCATTATCAACTAGGTATATGCAAGCGCCCATGTAAGTAATCTAAACCAAAATTTAAGCTCATAAAACATAATTATGTTGACAAAAATACCACCCATACCTTTCCTTCATCTGGATCATGACCAGCAACTTGCCCAGTTGCTATGGTAACACTGTCGGGATGAATAGCAATGCTGTAGGCAGACAGATAGAGAAACAATAAAAACTAATTGAAGGCAGATGGAACATACATAAAAAGCTCTCACAGACACAAAGTTCAAATTATTGATAGCCTTCCTTTGATCTATGTGCTGGTACATTTATCATAGTACATTTAATAAATGGAAAAATATCAATCAATGTCAAAATTAACATGCACATATATGGAACCGAGGAACTGAGTTTAAAATATTGAGAGGCCCCACTTTTGTATAATTTGCTGGTATGAATGCAATAAGACGAGTGGTTTCAGGTTTCACTGGCCCTTTGTTTTGAACAAGCATCAGAAAACCAATAGTACTCATAAAGATAGCAGTATTTGTGTAAGTAATTCAAAAGTTCTGGAATTATCTTTTTCTTCATGTACATATCAACACCTTAAATAAACATTTTACCCCCTAAACCACATGTACAAACACTTTATTTATGCTTTTGTTGTTCAAGGTAGGGGCTAAAATAGAATGTAAACTTGGTAATTTATAACCATTATCATTCATTTCAAAGTTCATTGCCCCACTGGCCCTTGGCCATCAATATATCATTCATGCTGAAACACACTTTTCTTATCTAGGGCCAGTGCCCGATTATGTTTTGGAGCCATCAATAATATAATATGATTAATTTCCCTTGCTAAATTGGGTAACCAAATATAACCCGTGCTTTTCTAGCTGGGCCACCCAATTCCGTTATGAGGCTATCAGTAAAATGTAAACTTTTCTTTCTTTCTATTATTTTATTAAGGTATGCAAGGATCATATAACGATAAAACAGACATATTTATAGTTTTAAAATTCTTATTAAGGGGGTAAAAAAGGGTATATATTGAGGTGTTCCTTACCACTTGACATCGTCGTTGTGGCCTGTGTAGTGTCTCTGCATCTCCTCTTCCACGTTGTAGAGGACCACTGTTGCTGCCATGAAGTAGATGATCTCCCCGGTGGGCAGCAGGTACAGGTTGTTTCGACAATCCCTGCCACGGTAGCCATACCTGATGGGAAGCTCAGTCAAGGAACATTTCTTTTCTTTTTGACATTTTTTGATGATATATAACTTAGGCAGGCAACATAATGGTTCACTAGGTGTTTTTTCTCGAATTTGTGAGCATTTTTCACAAGATTGCATTGAAGCTATTCAAATAACCCGTTACTACTATCAAATGCAATTCAATCCACGGTTATCCAGCTCGCATACCTTGTTGTTAAATCAGAAAAAGCTTTGGAAAGCTTTAACCTAAGTATACTCCATACTGCACATTATGTGAACATCTCCCCATTTCCTTTGAAGGACCCATATATCCCTTAATCATCCCATTAGTCCCAAGTTAAAACATGGAAATTGTACTTATCATTATGCTTTAACTCATTCAGGACTTGTCCCCAAATCAAACAGTCTTAAAACTGTTAGTGTATAGCACATGGTAATATCTGATGAGTCGTTGCAGACTGCAATTGGAATTAAGCCATCCTCAGTGATTAACTCTTGAAGTACCACACTAGAACATGACAGGATATTTAAGAGTAGACCGTGGGTAAATCAAGAGGCCCTCAGCATTACAGCTCTACAACTACTGCTATACCCCTAGGGCTGGCCACTCGATAGCTTCCAGCCTCATTTCCATTTCCATTCCCTCTAATGGGTCACCAGCGTCCAGAAATTGGTGCAATCAATCATTCAGGCTTCATTATCCTAATGCAGCTTTCTCTTAACCCACTCGACACTTAATTGATTTTTGGCATACTGTAATCACAGACTCGATCTATACACTCGATCCCGTTCTCTTGATGTCTCACGCTCGTTACCCAATGGGTTAATGGGTTTGTGCATCCATTGATGGGACATATGGGCTACAGGATCCTCCAGCATAATGCAATATTATCATAACTGCCCACATACATTTTGATTGATTGACCATTTGTTTTCTTCATTTATGGCAGTTGATGAATATACTCTAATGTACAATGTGGAGTATAACCCTGTATTCTAGAACCGAGGTATAATTTATTCACTTTTAACTGAAGAGTTGGTTCATCAATGTATACACTATGTCATGCATGAAAATAGTAATGTGCTGCATAAAAAGAGCATTATGCCACATACACATATTACAAGCACTTTTATGGGTATCATATATGTCACATGTAATAACAATAACTATATACAGCGTCTTAATTAAAGGTTTTTATGCACATAGATACTGAAATATTGCATATTTAAGGGCACAAAAGCTCATGTTTTGTTGGCTTCTCTATATGCATGAAAATAGTAAGTGATACTAGAAAGGCATTATGCTGTATACAAACACTTTAAAGGACATACCGTAGTTGACACCTGTATACCGCTTTGTACTAAAATAGTGCATAAAGGGACACATAACCATATCCTGTTGGTAGGGCAGTTGTTACTCCCTCTTCCTGCATTGCACCATAATCTGATATTCATGATTAGATTATGATGACCAGCGAGATACTACTACTAGAGGGGGAAATTATGCAACCGACGTAAGACGTTCTCTGAGTGACCCATCCAAACGGAATCGCCGGCGGTAAGGGATTAAAGCTTGGGTAGTTATTCAATCACTAGTATAACATAGATTTCTATTTTTAGTAGCTATGATTTTAACTTGATGTTACATACTAAATCCTAGTATGCATTTGACCTATAGTAGGGTTTGTCTCTGATTTGTACTCACTCGATGCTATTACTATTTGATTTTGATATATAGCATGCATTCTCTATAGATAGCAGTCCATGTATATGGGGACTAGTCCTGAATGGGTTAAAAAGCACTAAATAGTAATTGGATATTCTTTATTTTAATTCTTGATTCTTTTGACTAGAAGGCCAAGCTTGGCATCAGTATTTTGAAGGAAAATTTTAGCAAAGACATGCAGCACTTTTTTCCAAAGAGAAAGTAATTTTGATTTCTCAACTCCCTATTTTGTATGGATGTCTGGAAGGGATATCCATTTTAACCCACTGACAGGCACCCTGTGTATCTAATCAATGGTCTTTCTAAGGCTCAGTACGTCGAGGGTTAAAAGAGCACTGCGTAATATGATGGAAGTGAATCACCAATATGAATTTCTTAGTCATTTTCATATTAATGTGTTGTCCTCATGTCATTTTTCCTCGAGGGAATAACATTACGTTCATTTATTAGGCTGGAAGTACAATTAACTGTGACTCATGCCATGCCAATTCACACACTCTTTATTTGTTTTAAGTTTGTCAATGCATTAAAAATACTTTTCACAACAAATTTGTATTTTATTACATGAGAAGGTTGATGATTCCCTCACTGGTTCACAAAAACCTACAATTATAATAGAATAATTAAGACTACAACCACCTGTTAAGATAAACCACCTGCAAATATCTAAAGACTATTTCACGATACGTACATTTTCATGAGATTGGCGAGGAAAGATCTTATCATACTTAATTATTAAAAGATTTGCTCATATATCCTTTCAAAATGTAGGCATATATAACCTGTTCCCCATAATTCAGGGACGCAACATTCTCCCAAAGACTATAGGTAATAATTTATATCCCATTGCTCTTTGACTACAACTAATGATTCTAAAGGGTTGGGGTCAATTCTAAGATCTAATATCAACCGTATGAGGACTGATCCAGAGTCCATGGACAGTGGGTCTACCAAGAATGCTCGTTATACCAAAACTGAACCGTCTCAAACAGGTTAGGATGGGGATTATATCCAATAGTTAATCTTTTCCAAGGCCAAGTGATCATGCATAAAACAGTGCGTAATCTTCAAACCTGAAGCAGCACAATACCTGAAGAAGGATCACTTTAAAGGGATCTAGTAACTTTGTTGACATGTGCAAAAAGTGATGAATGGTTAATGCAATGTATATTGTTGTTATCTCATATGTCCACAGGGTATTGTGTGAAAATTTCAAGTCAAATGGATATTGCATAGCCAAGTAATGAGCGAAAATGCAAAGTGATATTCAATAACTCACTGCACTCACTTTGTACACAGAAGAAAAACTCGCCCGGAGTTTTTCTTATCTGAATACTTCGATCGTACATATCTTTGTAACGAAAGGAAAATTTGAAAAACCGAAACCTGTCCCATGATTTTATTGTTATTACGAATACAACAAGGTATGAGGGAACCGCTAGAATGAAAATTTTATTTTGAGGATTTGGACAATGTTACTAAGTCCCTTTAATATGGCTCGTTAGGCAAAAAGCTAGAATCATATCAAGCTCAAAGTCAAACCTTGTCTACTTCAATTTCCAGATGATGACAGTAGCAGGATGAGTCACCACAAGCCTTGGTTAAATTGCAAAATGAATAATATACAAACTTTGATAGCAATCGGTACATTCATTCTTGTCTGCAAGCATGGTCCCTAATTCCATATGATGAATGGCTCATCTCTGCCGCGTGACGTGTCATTTGCACGCACGGTTGATCAACCAAGAAATTCAAAATGAAAGCATAATCTCCCCCTATCCGGCAGCATTCTCAATAGGTAATTGTGGTTGTGATACTGTTTATTTGTTACATTCTTCATGCAGGGACGCATTATATCGGTGAACAGTTATAAGAAAATTCATATTTTTTTTCATGAACAGGATTTGGGTAGATGCTAACGTTTTGCACTAACATGAACATAAATATGAATCGCAGACAAGAATCTGTTATATTAATCATGATTCACTCACAATGGGAAGAATAAGAGAAAGACGGTAATGGGAGGTGGGGCTGAAATATAGAAATGAAGCTTATTAAATTCTAAAATATTTTCATAATAGAGCTTCTAGAATAATGTATTTATTTCACTTGTATATATTTCCCCTGTTTTACTGATCTTCTTCAAAATTATCAAGAAATACATGTACATAAATAATGTACCTGTAGAATGAAATACATATGTGTTTAAAAATTGAAAATATACTATATGTTTAAAGATAAAAATTTAATATATATGTTTAAAAAAGGATACACCCAGTCAAGCTTGAGCTTCTCCTTGGGGGCGGGGTGCTTGGTATTGAGGTCATAGTCCTCTACATCGGAGGGCAGGTAGGTTGTCACTGGTCTCCCTCGCAGGTAGTATCGGACATACTTCTCCTCTGTATTAAGGGATCAAACAATTCAAACAAATGTTATCTTAATCAAAATATATAGAATAAAGTTCACTAAAACCAAGTATTAAAGTAAAACCCAAGTTTTGAACTAATGATCTCCACATGTTACTATTTCAGCATAAGTTCCACAGCACTACATGTATGTGAAAGTCTCAGATATCTACTTATATTATATAATCATGTTAAGAACTGAGTAATTCAATTTCAATAATGCGCATTTTTCAAATGTTTGTATACTTAACTGTATTCTGTCATTTCAAATTTTCAAAATCCATGTACCCAATTTTGTTATTCACTGTACATGCAGCAGTCTAATATTACGTATATGGACCAAATCATTTTAATGTAAATACAAAGTAGCAGAGTTAGCAATCCAGTTTTACAAATGTGTTAAAACATAATTAAATCATAATGGTTGATTATGGTTCCATGCATTTCATCATACATGTGTTAGTAATGAGTTGAAATCATATTGTGTTCTGTTGTTTCCAAATAATAAAAACAGTTGAAGCATTGAGTATTTGGCTCCAAATTCTTATTTGATGTATACAAATATATATAAAAGTACATGAAATAATACAAAAATCATAACAAATATTGATCATTAATTTCTTTATACTTTGCCAAGCAGTATGAATATGAAAATCATTACAAAATTAAAAGCATGAACACAAAAACATTTATCCAACAAGTCAATTCATAATAAATTAAAAAACGACTTTTTAATATATATATGTGCAAAAAACAATTGTCCAATAGTTATATGAAGACACTTTCACAGTTTACATTGCATGGACATGTAATACTCATAATAACACATATTACATATAGATAAAAGAATATTAATTATAAAATTAATTTTATTACAGTCTCAATGAACAGCATTTATTGCTGTACTGGGAAAAAAATACTACTCTGCAAATATGTCAAATGACCTTCAGATTTTAACGAGTAATTTCCACTACGTTCATTATATTAACACCATACTTTCGTTTTGGACCATACTGTGGAAATAGAGAGAGCATGATTGAGCTAGACAACCATACAAGAATCACAATTCACATCATTATTCCTTTCCAATTCCTCCAGCCAAGCAGAAATAATTCTAAATAAGAAGACAGAATGCAATTTTCTTTGGGCGCGAAGCCTGGCTCTGCCATCCACTTGCCACTAGCAGGTACAACCATTACGCAAATTGCTTTCACAGCTTACAATTTTTCTATTTTTGAGTTGATTCGAGGTCGAACTACAGCAGTACAGCAGGTTGCTGGGTAGATTCCTCAACCAATTCTTTATCCATTAGTACATATATTATAAGGAGAATTTGCCCATACTTGAGATATGGGTGAGCCCTGTATGTGGTTATCATATAGGCATATCAGTCATAGAAAGAATATGACTATCAATTGTACTGTAAGATACAATCTCATTCATGTTAAAGATGAGATGAGGCCAATAGTCTTACGGTAATTATATTAAATTTAGAGAAAGGTGACTGAAGATACAACTATAATGTATAAATTACATTTAAATACACTTAAATACTTTTAAAAATATGGTGCTAACTTAGATCCAATATCCCAAAATCAAGGTTGAAACAAATTACAAGCCTAGTATACATGTATAAGCCAAATCGGTTAACACTATAGTTAGTATCTTCCCTGGATGGGTGGGTATAGATGTCAAGGCAGTTCCACTCACGATTCCAGATGGTTGTTTTACTAAACCTGTTACTGGACCAAGTAATTACCATCATCAAAGGCAACTGGTGAGACTCATTTAACTCTCTCATTACCATGGCAACAGAACATGTGCAATAAACTCAACAAACTTTACAAAATGTAACGATTTCAAGTACTAATGTATCTCAATTGTCTTTAATAAGGGGATAAGGAAAGAGAAGATATGCCAAAATCTCCATTATGAAAATTTAATATAAGTAGTAATGAGTCATATGACTGAAACAATAACAACTTAAACAAATAAATTAGACACTTAACATGTTGGTGTATATAAGTAGACCATGAGACTGCCTTCCAGATTAGACCAGATCTATGAAATATTAACATGTCATGAGTTATCTACATTAAATATGAAACTATCTCTCCCCATTAACATCAGTAATTTACATAGTCATGGGCTAACGACAATTGACTAATCAGTAACATAGCAAGGGCCAAACCAGGTGGGAATGGGGGAGGGGGAGGGGGAGGGGGAGGGGGAGGGGGTAAAGCCAAAGAGGGAGGGGGTTAAGCCAAAGAGCGGACAAGATTCTCCAAAGGGAAGGGTTGGCTAATGCTAAACTTAATAGGTATCATATATTTCTTTATATCATATTAATTTCCCCAATGGCATTTGGGGGTAGGAACGGTTTCTTTGCACCAGTTTCTTAGCTAATTAGTGACAGAGACTAATTACCTTTCTCATTTACTATTGATCAAAAGGTTTTAATGCAATGTGTGCCGTCATGCTTGATGAGCCATTTGTTGCTACTCGTTCATTAGTTATTAACACATTTTCACATACTGTACATCAAAAATGGTGTATGATAATTCAGGGTGCTATATAGAATGAAGGATTTTAGAAACAGGGGAAGTACAATAACCCTTCATCATACCTACGACTAAGGCTAAGAAAAATGATATATTTCATACTTGTACAGGATTGGATTCATATTACAAATATACTTTGTCTGATGCAGTATGATATCAAAATTTTATTATAATAACAATAAAGTGTTGTTTTTACAACACTTTATATAAACCATTAGCGTTCTAAGTGATTTACATACCTACAAACAAAATAATAATGGATTCCTAGCTTACATATGCCAAATCAACCACAGTAAGACTATACAGTACATTTTCAGTTGTTGAATACATACCGCAGAGATAATAAGATTATAAGAGTACAATAGTACAATAACCCGAGTGACTTCTACACTGCTCGATACCTGTGCAGAACCTTCTGGTAGTATACTCGCACAAGTTATTTGCTATATGTCACAGAATACATTTATTTTGTATGTCGAAAATTGTTGCATTATAATTTGTTAACAAATGCATTTTTTCTATAATTAGCAGATCTTAATGAAAGCTACATGTAAGCTATAACGCTTGTTTGAATAAAAAAAAGATTGCATGTATATATATTGCATTTAAAAGCGCATTGCATTCATAATTTGAAAATGTATGTATTAGTAGTCATTTAATAGAGCATTATTTACTTGGTTAAAATGACTGCATCCATCATTTTACATGGCGCCTGTTCATAAAGATTGCACACTCTATGCAGTGTAAACACTAACATATATGCCACAGAGTCTTACATGTACATGGACATATCAGGTTTGTGTGACGTGCAATCAATCAAATTCCTGCCATTATTTTGTCATAAAATAAACATAAACATAGCAAATTTTGTAATAAATCAGACAAAATGGATTCAATTTTAATGAATTACAATATAATATAGCAAGTACTCTGTCCGAAATCTCAATTTTAGCAATGCAGTCACTTAACTAAAATAAATAATCTTGCTGAGTTGTCAAATGTTGATGCATCTATTTATATGGGAGTGCTTTTATCTACCTGCATTAATTAATGAGCGGCAAACAAAGTGTGCAAAGGTCTACATTTTGGCAGATTGCCATGTGGATGTAAAAAGTACATAATATATGTACATTTCTATCACTCGTACTATTAAACCCCTTGCCTCCAGTACCTGGTGGGCTATGTACAAAGTCTACAGGGATTTCAGAACCTTGAAGGCAATAGGTCTATAAAACACAATAAATTTGTATGCAAATAATATAAAGAATATGGCAACTATGTTGAACAAACATGTTACATTTACCAACTCGTGTGAAATACGATTCTATAATACAATGACTGATTTCTAACTATAATACCAAAGTTCAAAACAAGTTCAACTTGTATCAAATGTTTGCATTCTAGCTTATGATACAAACTTGTGTAGATGTGTAATGAGAAATTCTATTACAATTTGTTTTGATCTGCATTGATTTATTTTTGTGAGAAACACTTTTGGTTCAAGATTTTGGTAATTTGAAAATTAAATGGTTCTAAACCACCTTTCATAAACTGTACATATAAAATTGTAATAACGTATTCAATGAATACAGATAACTTGTAATGGTTTCAATGAGTAAATAATATTTATTTAATGATAGTATTGTACCAACCATTCTGTTTTATTATATTGACAAGTAGTGAATGGTTTAATTAATATATCTCATTAAACACCAACCAAATCTAATAATGAATGTCATTTCAATAATTATTTGTTCTCAGCATTGACATTAATTCTTACCAACAAAAAAGAATACCCCAATGAAATTTGATGAATATTTCTTTTCATGTTAGTTTTTCATACATATATGGGTTAATTAACATAAAAAAGGCAACACAAAATTGATGAATGGCATGATTAATTTGTGTTGGTGTTGGCAGGCATTGTTGTAGATGGTTGCATTCTACATTAGTCCAGATGGTGTGTACTATTTGTGTACATGCGTCATGCGACTCCTTTCACACGAGGACAAACTTTCTACTCAATCATGATGCAACCACATGTCATTTGGCACAAAATAACCTTTAAAAGTGGGAAAGCTTCACAATTGTACAAATTGCACAATGTATGCATTGTACAGATATAACTGTAACAGGATATGTGTAGCTTTACCTTCATTGAAGAGCATACTGTAGGTGGGATGGGCGACTATATTCATTATTGTGTACTGTAGCAAGAATATTGTAATTCAAGCAAGCATGGGTCTAAAACATATCTGTAAATCAAAGGCGGGAAGTGTGTGTTTTATATTAAGTTTCGGTTTCTTTTCAAGAAGGGCCAAAGTCCTCTACTGCCCAAGGCAATCTTTAAACCATGGATTGTATATCTCCCCTAGTATTAGGACTTATTTTGCTTGCATAAAAGAACTAGAACCATTGTGTATATCATATTTTAAGGGAATTTAGGATGAGAAACTAATAAATGTTTAGTCTTGTGCTCTTTAGCATAGTTGTATGGTAAAAGTTTATTTTAAGCGGCAAAAAACATCAAAAGATAACTAAAGAATATGACATAAAACATTTCTGAATAGTAAATTGAGGATTTTGCCGTTGCAATAATTAATTGTGACACTTGTATCCAAATGACGTATGGCTGAACATGAGTATGATGTGAACAATAGACCAGTTTGCCACATATTCAAATTGTGTGCATGTCCATTAACAGCGGATGTTCCTGGCAAACCAACAGTTTGCAAGAGCTTTACCTGACAGAGCAACAACTTATGTCTGCCAATATTGAATTGCATTGGTTAGGAACAGGTTAATGTAATAGCTTGTCTTCGGGTCATCAGACAAAGAATATGCACACATTTGAATATGCTAGTCTATCAAAAAAGATTGCACAAAGGGTCACTGAAAATAAGTACCCAGCATGCATCAGTTTTCCTCGTGTGAACAGGAGATGAACCTTCTTTGCTAGGTTACAGCACATGCAGCAGACCGAAGGCCCTGTTTAACTAAATGTCTGCATAAATTGAATTCATACATTTTTTAAGGTCTTATATTTGAAAATATATGGGGGATAATTCCCTCCCACACCCTGTGCCAAATGATTTTTTAAATGAATTTTTGTTTATTGTATTAACCCATTCAAGAATATTTGATTTTGGTTCAGTATGCATTCTCAATCAATTCCAACCAGAGTATTTTCGGGACCAGTCCTGAAATATTATTGAAAGGCTATACTGCAGACAGACAGACTTGTGGGCCTACGGTCTCGCAGACAGTGTTGCAGGCCAACGGTCTCGAAGACCTTGGCCAACTCGACGAACCCCCTCTTCACTTACCCTCGTTGAACTTAACATTGGCAGCTGAAGCGGGCGGGAACATTACATATAATAGAAGGGCACAGCAAAGCAAAAAGGTTGATTAAATTTGGATTATGGCAGATAAGGATCATCACAAGACACAAAGACAAAGTAAGGTAGGATACATGTTTGCACAGCACAGTATAAGAACAAAACATTTGTACAAACATGATTCATGTATGACTAATAACGAGGCAAACACTATACAACGTGACTTCATATGATCAGAGTTTCTCGACCACTAGGCAGCAAAGAAGGCAGACATATATACATTTTTGAAAAGTTGGATTAGTTCTTTTATAATTGTTCTTAAAACAATTTTTGAATGGTCCTTTAAAATGTGGTTGCACCTCGATGTATAAATGGTTGAGAAACACTGCTCTACATGATGGTGACAATACATATACATATAACTTGAAACACATGAAATATGGGACAGACATGTAACCAACAACACAGTATATATTCCAAATCGGTTGCACAAATAACAATAAATAATCGCAACAAATAGGTACTGATGCAATTACAAATAAATATGAAGAGAGTTAATATTTCAATGGATCAAGAGAGATCTGACACAAAGCTCCATAAACTTGATTATAATCACTACTTTATGAATTATAAAAGTCTACCAGAAAAAGCTTATAACATGAAGTTGAACCCTATAATTTTGTAAATAATTCCTATCCAAAATTTAATTGCAACAAAAGTCTACAAGAATAAGTTTCGGAAGCTCAAATCAACTTTAGGGGTAGCAAGAATAAACATAACCACTGCAATAATGTAAGGATAAAGTTAAGAAAGCTATTGGGGACTGAGGGAAATTAATTGTTAAAGCATCTAGGTAGTGAATGTTTTGCATTCATATTATTTAAAATGCTTTCAGCCACATCATGCAGCATAAATGCTGAATATATACTTCTTTAATTTATGTAGCATACATAACTAAAATATAATCCAATGCTCGAAATTAACTTTTTTGCTGACCCCCCCGTAAATTTTTTTAAAAAATTTGCTGGCCCTATCGGGCCACCAAACATTGGAAATACGAGTTTTTTTTTTTTTTTACTGGCAATCAGGCCTGTGCTAATTTCGAGTATAATCATACTGATACACTGGATAAAATGCCTTCAATCCATTGATAATTTCAATCACATTTTACCGGTTTTGTAATCATCAGTACAAGTACTAAATGTATTCTATTGCTATATATTTAAATTTTGTTAGAAGACATACATGTGTATATAAGCGAAACATAGATTGAAGTAATTCAAGAAAAGTCATGAACAGCAATGAACCAGCAGTATATATATGTTTCACCATATTCACAAGAGACGAATAAGAATCACAGATATTTGAAGCTTAGTTTCCAAGGGGAAACATCAAACAATTTATGTTAGGCAGCAAGTTTGGAGGGGTTTGTACATGTAGGTAACTGGTTATTGCAGTATTGCACAATAAGTTAGATTTTTAAAAACTTTTGAAACAAGAAAATGAGAACACTTCAACACAAACTTTAATACATTTCAATATTTGTTGTTAACATACCTGCATGATATTGGGGATCCTTTGTGTGCCTGCAAAATAAAGAAAATACACATTTTGATTATTAGATTATTATCTAATATGAATAAACTTGCATTATTATAAATATAAGCATAGAAAAATATCTCAGTTGCACAACTGGCAGATTCTGACAGATACTTCTGAAGTATTTGATGGTTCACACAATTGATTGTTTCACTATAACTTGTATAAATTTACTTCTCATCTAAAA
Organism: Echinarachnius parma; assembly: GCA_037951105.1. Lineage (NCBI taxonomy): Eukaryota > Metazoa > Echinodermata > Echinoidea > Clypeasteroida > Echinarachniidae > Echinarachnius > Echinarachnius parma. Next base: position 104,681 of record JBAMJV010008465.1, read on the forward strand.
TTACTCAGTATTACAACAAACCACTATTCTTTATGTATTCATACGTATTAACAAATCACTGTAATTCCAATGTATGATTTATATCATTGACAGACAGTACTCTTGAAATGTTAAATTTTAGAATGCCTACATGCCTTTGGACACTAAAATAAATCAATATAATACTGTGGTTACACTGTTATCTTTGTTCAATATATTTTAAGGAATAAGGCTGTGAAATTATTTATGGCATATATGGCAAGTACATATTTAGTTTAATAAGTCAATAATGTATGTAAACACTGCAAAGAACACATCAAACACTCATAAACTACACTGAATTCAGTGTAAGTATTCATCGGTGACTGCAAATTTCAAGCATGAATAAAATTCTGATCATTTTCATGCACAATGTGATTGATAAAATTGGAAATAATTAAGATCGGTAAATATATTCAAATTTTGTTTTCCAACATTGGACACCTACATTAGAATTAGGTGACCTCAAACAAAGTAAAACATTGTAAAGTCAAGTTCTTATAATTAGTTGCCTAGTTGAGTATTACAATAACGACATTGGACTCTGGTAGTACCTAGGTCTCGATCACATTTGGTTGCTCCTGACTAGCGCTAGTTTTGAGTCCTGTATATTACTTAAAAGCAATGACCTAATTTCTGAGTTTCTTAGTTCAAATGATCAAGAAAGAAGAAAAATCTTTGCAATGACAACCAATATCATAACAGAAATAACACAAGGTTCAAACAGCCTTGTTCCCCCGCACCTCTGTTGACACAAGCTGTATGATCTTTTCTTACAACGCTTCTTACTTGCCAAAAGAAGAATGGCAAACATGAAATGAAAGAGGGGTATGGAATTGAGTCTGCCATGGTGTGATTGAGACCAACACTCTCCAGACACCTTCCTACATATGAACCTAAATAGAAGAAGGCCTGCCTCTCTGTGGGAAAGTCAACACAGTATCATCGGCACCCTCTTTGAAGGAAGAGATCCTCACCAAGGGTACGTGATTATTTATCAAACGCAAAGATTTGGGGATTGCGCGTTGACATCAAATATTGTTTTCTTATGCTCATATTAAGTTCAAATTTGGAACAGAGCACACTTCATTTATTGCATTGTAAAGCTCTGATCTATATATTTTTTAAAGATTTAAATCCCAGGAATTAGCTTTAAAATGCATTAAATTGATTGATCACCAAGGTACTTCCATTTTGATTGATCGCTTTTTCAAAACACCTCATGGTGCCCACTGAACTGACATAATCAATAGGTAAACAGTTTTGATTAAATACAATGTTTATGACAATATGAAAAAAAGTGTTCAAAATGAATCAAGAGAATGGTTGCCAGTATTCAAACTGAATTGAAAAAGAAAGCTGAATGGTGCATACAAATATGTCAACAACAAAAATTTCTTCACTTTGCTTGAGTAAATGTGACCTACAGATTACAGCTTACCAGGCTTATCGTTATCAAAACATAAATGAGTGATATCAAAGTAAGTAAGAAAACAAGAAATCCACCCACCTCAAGGACTGATGTGTCTACATTCGAGACAGGACGTTTATTTTAGGATGTTCGAAAGAAAAAGGGTACCATTACTAGCGCTTCTGTTAACCCTCTTTGAAAGGTCCAAATTCCAAATTTCAGGAAGAACTATGTACATATCTCTAAAAAGGTTAATTCTCAAATGCCTCTTTACAAAAAAAACTTGGTCTAAATGTCTTATAGTTCAAAGGAATATTGCCCTCGATGTGAGATTTGAGTGGGTGTTTGAACCTCATTTGTGTGTTCTTTAGATGAAGAATGGACATTATTCTTGGGATTATATGTCCATATTTCTTAGTTCAAAGGAATATTGCCATTGATGTGAGAATTGGAGTGGGTGTTTGAACCTCGTTAGTGTATTCTTTAGATGAAGAATGGACAGTGATCTTGGGATTACAGTATATGTAAATAGAGCATTGTACACCGTATTCAAACTTGTTTTTAAATAGCCCATGTCTCAAATTAAAAAAAAAATTTTAGCAGATGTTTTTCTGCATTTATTAAAAGAAAAATCAAAAATCAACATATTCAAATAACAATACAAGTATATAATATAATTGATTAACATGGAATGTGACAATTGATATAAAAAGAAAATACATATATAATTCAGAACTTAAATCAGTTGAATGTAATGCAAATAATCAAAATAAATGCAGGGGCAAATACCTTCATAATTCCTATGAAAAAGAAAACCATCTAGATACATGACACTTACAACATATCTAAATATTTGGTTATCAAATCAGGAACATAAACTTTTGCAATAACTTCTCTCATTTTTGTCCACAGTGTCCTACACTACAAACAAAACTCATAATACAGAAGACATGAATAATATCTGTATTTAACTAAACTGTACCATACTGTATGGTCAAATTGTAGACCCATTCAACAGTTCGGAACAATGCACTATGTCTGTGTGAACACACATAATTTCATCATGAATCACTCAATATGTGGGAAGATGTAATATATTTACTTTATCTTCCTTAGTCTGATGACCTTTGTATATTAATGGGTGAAGTATTGTGTAGGCGGCTAGATGGCTAGATTCCACGTGTAGCCTTTATTGAAATCCTACGATATACAATGACAGTTTCTGAATAGCATATTGAACAAACTAATAACATTTTAGGACATAATGAAAATCTCACATGATTATGCATAGGTTTTTATACTGTTTAATATATACAGTTAAATCAGTATGTACATTACATTATCATTGCTTGTCATTATTAAAAAACATACTGAATAGAATTGTTAAAAATAATCACTTCTAAGATATGTCTTCACCATTATGATTTGTCTTATTATTATTTTTGTTACTGTACCATAGCGGAAAAAGGTTTAATCTTTGGTAGTAGTAGTGGAATAAGGAGGGGGGTTCTTGCTAATAATATGCTAATAATATGGTTCGTGTATTTCCTTCTTTTTTTTTCTTTTTTTTTGGGGGGGGGGGGGGGGGTGAAACATCCAACTTATAATTTCTCTCATGCAATGTCCCTTTCATTGTATTAAAATTACACATTGACTTGCTGTTTTGAACACTTTACTTAGGATGTGCCTGTTGTTTGAACATCTTTTCCACATTTAATACAAAATATAAAAAATACAAAATCATTTCACTGACCTACATTACTAGTTCTTCACATAAAACAAAAGTTACAGAAGGACAGCTTGTGCAGGGTAGCAAAATGGCAAGCTCCTCAAAGCGTCACTGCAAATCTCCTAGAATAGTAACAATACCCTCCCAAGGATGATCCGATTGTTTTGTGAGCTCTTGCAAGGTAACAATGGGTGCTTCCTTGGTGTATTGATTCAGTCTTCTTCAGAGAGCATTCACAGGAACGGATTTGATACACTCCACTCACAGGAAAAGATAATGCTACACTTAATCAATACGTTCCTTTCATAAATGTAAGGATCCTTTCCCTTTAAACAGTTAAAAGGACGCTAAGTACAGCTCAGCTGATCAGCAGAAGCATAGTGTATCAATTTAAAACAACTCAAGTGTAGTTCGCTCTATAAGTTGACTTTATGAGCACCTCTATTGGATTTTTTTTTATGGATCTGCCCGATCGGCTTTTGAACTTAATCTATGGATGAGTAAATATAATTAATGTTTAAGGACATATATCCAGAATATAATTGTTCAATTTAAATGAAATATTAAAGATCCGTCAGGAATCCGAGTGAGTGAACTCAGTAGGACATATTTTCTGTCTTACATAATACACATCCCAGTAAATTAAGTGATATGTTTTCAGACAGACTTGAATAGAACTGAATAGACTCAAATAAATGTTTCAACTTGGGTAAAGATAGATAACATTGTTCAAATACATACAAACATTACTATAGAAGCAAACAGTAGTTTATTATCAATATTATTAATTTATAATAAAAAGAAAGTAATAAAAAGAAAGTCCTCCTGGTACAACATCATAGACTCTAAAGAATGTTAAAATACAATGTATTTTGTAAGTCACAGCCTTACTTGAAGAAAAACAAACTGACAATTACTTGGTAGTTGATACAACACTCCGTTCGAAAGGATCGTAGCGACTCACAACCGCAACGTTATGTTCTGCAGAGCCGGTAGTTCCCAGTAATTTAAGCCGGAAGTTTTGTCTCTTCCTGACCCAGGCCAGGGGAGTCCCGGATCAGGAAGTGATGAGCAGCTAGTATAGACTCGAGGCTAGCCTACTACTAGCTCTGTTGGCTGACTTGACAACTTCTTGGCTCTTGTCGAACCGCCGTATAATGATCCGGCCCTCTATACACTCATTCATTGACTAGTTGCACTAACATGAGGTTTTCATTCAAAGTTTCTTGGCTGTTCTCGAACGTACTAATGATGATAAATGATCCAACCCTTAGCTCTATACACTAATTCAGTAACTATATGTCGTTGCACCAAAATGAGGCTCAAATTCAAAGTGCTAGAGCTGTCACCGTCCAAGTACGAGGCCAAGGGTTAGAGTAACCTATGTCTGGCTTTCTCTGATAGCATTTAACATAGATTTTTTCCAGATGACAGATATTTCTTTTACAGATCACTGATCATCATTCACAGTTCCAACAACTGAATGTGACTTCTCGAAGATACATAAAACATAATGCATTTACATATATCATGACATTATACACAAACTTTCAAAGAAAATATATATACTTTTGCTGTGATGTACATTGTAGTTAATTGGTTTAGTCTATTGTCCTGTTAATTTACCAACCAACGTCTGTTAGATTCTTGTGTTTGTTGGCCAACTTACCCTCCGTTAGACGAGGCCGATCCCCGCCTTTCTCTTGGTGAGAGATTCGTCAATGAGGCACTTCTTCGAGATGACCCAGCTCTAGAGGGTTGGTGTTTATTTTACAAAAGGTATTATGGTTCATTAATGTTTTTAACAATGTATTACCATTTAAACTGGAGTGACTTTGGACTGAGTGGTGACTTTGGACAAAACTTTGTTTCATTACTTGTACTTAACCCATTCAGGACTGATTGATCTTGCTATAACAGGTCTTCTCTATAGACCCTAGCTCGAGTGTTTTGGGGACCAGCCCTGAATGGGTACATACATTGGTTATTCGTATATAGTCACATGTTGCCCCACAAGACCATTACATTTTTTTTTGGAAAATCTATTTTAATGAGGTATGGCACAAACCTTTGTCTTAAGTCAGCACCGTCTCAAGTCATCCAGCTGACATAATTAATGGGGAAGGCTTCTTATAAAAATAAAAGAGAATATTCTATGAAACCGAGAAGAAAACCTGATCACATGCACCATCAGAGCAAGAATAGAATCTAAGAAGAACACTAAAACTAAGAATTTGCAATTCCCTATTGAGATGGGGAGTCTCATATCACTCCTCAACTGCATTCTAAGCAATATATATTCTGGAGATTCTCAACATTTGTCCAGGCTTCAATTTTTTGTTCACAAAACTAAATGTTTGTTTTAAAAAGAAAGCAGAAAAGTGTCACATATTTTAGTAGCCATTGATTTATAATTGAAAATGAATCAATGCATGATTATAGTCTCAAGAAAGAAACTCATATACTTGTATATTCACGTTAAAATGAAACTGTGCATCCACATTTTTGTGCACAGGAAGATTGTATTTCAGTCATGTGGAACGGAGGAAATGCTATCATTAGCGCCACCTCACATACATACAGCATGAATGCAGTTTGGCGATGACACAACATTTACTTCCTGTGACCCTTACCGACACAGAAACGACTGCAGTACATAGAAATGTAGCAAGTGTAATAACGTTCTTGGCTGTAGTATGCATGGCACGGTATGTGCTTTCACAATTTCAACAATTTTATCACAGTAATGGCCATTGTGCCACACTGTTTTCCCGATTGGAAAATATTTTATCCTATTATATTCTCCCTATACTCCAGACCGAGATTCCTCGACCCAAATAGACTTGACACGTTACTAGTTCATTGTAACAGTTGAATATGGCTCAACACTACAATGTACTACAAACCAACCACAGTTTCAACTTCAAGGCCGAGGCTATCGGCATTTATCACTTGACCACCTGCTGATGCAGAAATAGCAGACCTTCCACACGTAAAACGTGGACCTACCATACAACGTTGAACCAACCTTTACACATATATTACATTTAGCTGTAACGACATTCATTGATGCTATAACACATTGTTAACAATTGGAAATATACAATCTTTAACACAATACTAATAACTATGTTACACCCGCTTATACACTTGATATTTATACACAAATAATTTAATAGAAAAGTTCAACTCTTTAGACTTTACTCGTACACTGAATACATTCACGTTGCATTACAGGGTATTGATTAGAATCTACAAATACAATTCCACAATGTATGACTCTACAGTATGTACAATATGAATCAATAATACTACATTAACTATATAGTATACAATTACAATTACATTACACTCGTATTTCAGAACATGAGAACTGAGAAGAGAGGCAACCTTGTATGTCGTGTATCATATTACTATCACTATGTAGTTGAGTTGTCAGTATGCTCCATTGGATTATACTCCATTATGTGCAACCTAGTAGTAGATCGTAACTTCTAGAACTTGCGTCTCTTTTCCACCAATTCCATCACAACAAATACTTGCCTTTTGGCTGCGGATCCGCCTCGTGGGCTAGTGCGTGGCCGGCCACCGGTGGCCGGTCGTGCGCTGGTTGGTCGGCCTGGTGTATTGGGGCGCCTTGGGCTGGCGCTGTTCGGTCGGGCGCTGGATGGTCGACTACTCATGATGATGGTTGCTTCGTAAATACCAACACAAAAACAAAAAGGTTTTCCTCAAAAGAATGATTCCGTGGAGTCAATCGCTGCAATAACTTTTCAAGCTATTTACTGCAAGTAACTACCAGCAACTTATTTTGAGTAACTTCCAAACTTCCAAGAATAATTACTGAACGTGGAGCGTAAAATTCCTATACTCGATCCAAGAATTTAGGACGCTTTTAACTCCTGACAATGTTCAAAATCTACCCTTTCAGGCCAAAGAACGATCCAAGATTTCCTTCTGCAGTGAGGGTTGATTATGTCCAGTTTTACCACACCCTCATACCAATCCAATACGGTACATGTGATCCCGCTCCACTTGCAAACAGCTCCCACTCATGTACACACACACCAGCTACCCGCCTTCCTGCTTCGCTTCACCGCTGTGCGTTAGAACGCTGTGTGCGATACTACAAGCTACAAACAGCCCCCGGATGATGTTGACCCGCACAAAACCAGAACAGCCTAGCATGCCCACTCAAGCTTGTCCGATCCCCGCCAACTAACCCAACTCACAGGCTGTCACAGCCCATGTGACCCAAACCCAGCCAATAAACAGGCTGCAATAGGTGGTGTGTGTAGCCTGTTCAACGAGCGCAGTGCAGAATTGCTTTACCATGCCCATCAATGGCAATTAAACCACACACACACAAACACACACTCATGAGCAGCACGTAGCACACAGCTCTGCAGGCTAAAACATTATGGACCCTAATTCAGCTTATGCGCTGGAGTATTTAGGCCTCGAAAAGTTTTCTTTCATCATAATCAGTCAAGCTCCCTCTATTGTTAAGTGGAATGACAATCAAGCAGTTTTGAAGTGGGTGCTATCTGTATTCCTAAACATGAAAAGCTACTCATGTATAATGCTATTCTATTTCAGAGATGAAGAAGCTTAACCAATTATCCCTCCTCATATAGCAGTGGCGTAGGAGGTCTGATTCTTTCTCTTTTTTTGTGTGGGGGGGGGGGGGGCATAGTCTATGATCATGTCTCCTTTACTATTTAAAGCATTTTACTCATATATATGTTTTGTATTGTTTTTGTCAAATAATTTGAGGCACTTGACCCCCCCCCCCCCCCCCCCCCCCCATTGCTAGGCCACTCCCTAATAGAAAAAAGAAGAACACATTTTAAAATCCAATGACAAACTCAAAATTTGTATTGAATTCTCACGCTCTATTTAGATTAGAGCTCATTTAAAACTAGTCCAAGAAGAAAGGACACAACTTTAATAGATCCCAGAATTGTTCAGCTTATTATCTGCATTTTGAAACATTTCAGGCAAATCTGTGGGTGCATTTATCTTGTCTTGCTTATAGGCATTATTATCAAGTGCTTTAAATGTACCACATGCATTTTAGGCCAATCTTGATCAAGTAAAAAGGTTAACTTCAAACATTTTTGAGAAAAGAGAACAATGTGAACAATGATAATGGGCTAACCAAGAAAAGATATTAAAAGATATTGTATGATCTTCAGAACTTTTCTATTTCAACAGAGCTGCCTTTTCTTCTTGGACTATAGTTTTCAATGAGTTTTAACAAAGGCAAACAGATTTCAACAACACAGCAAATGTCAGTCGATTAAAACACATTTAATGTAATATACCACTGCAAATATCAGTCAAATAATCATAACTTCAATCTAGTGTTATTGGTGTTAGACAAATTTCAATCTGTAGAAGGTCACGCTACTTCAACATTCATTGGTTGGTTGGTTGGTTGGTTTGTTTGTAGTGATTGCCCATGCATTACCATGCCATGCATACCAGGTATATTTGTGTCATAAGAGCCATCAATTTGCAAATTCTTTGTTTTAAATTCACAAATTGTAATATTTATATGCTAATTATAAAAAAAAAAACTTTAAAAAAGAAAAACATTTTAAAATGTGGAAGATATTTTTAGAATGTTTGGTACATTACTTTAACCAGTGCTACTTTAAACAGAAAAGACGAGAATTCAAAATATAGAAATTGAGGAACAATTTTTGAACAATTCTGGATTAATAATGTGACTACAAGTTAATTTGCTACAAACAATTATGAATCATTGTTGTCACAATTCTACACAGAAATAGACATCTAGAGTTAAAATGAGAATAAAATTAAAGTGTAAAATTACAGAGAATAATCTATTATTATTTGTAATTGCAGAATGGCACATCAAACAGTAGGAAGAAAAATGCAAGAATGCCAAACACCAGTTATAGAAATACATACATACATAATAATAGACCCAACTAATTTTAAGACGCGAATTGAAAACAGAATGGCATCAAAAAATTTAATTATCCCAAAGAATGAAACAAATTAAAACAGAGAAACACATAACAAACAAAAAAACAAGTAATCTATTAATAATGAGAGTGCTATGAATGTCTGATAGATGTTTCAAGACTGTCCAAATAATTTCATTAAAGTTATTAGTTAGTCACCACACACAACACTTCAAATTTGAATTAAGTATGAAGTATGAAACATTTGTCCCATTGTAAAAGTTTTATTTATGTATTCTTTCTGCATAAATTAAGCACAGATCTGTCTTTAAAAGTCACAATTATTTGAGAAAAATATTTAATTTAAATGTTGTTTTATGTTGTAAAAGGACTAATACATTTCCCTTAACTGGTTAGACATCATACGGACTGGATGCAAAATTTGATTTGATTTGAACATTTTGTTCAAAAGATTTTTCTTTGGGCATGAAAATATCAAGAAGTAGTGAATAAATTGCTAGTAATGCTAAAAGTAGAAGATAATCTAGTTTGAAAACACACAGAGATAATATATCAATCAACTTACAGCGAGCCGTATCGGAAAGGAGGCCTGAATATTTCAAACATGGAATTTATGATAAAATTGTCATTTTATTGTCATGTATATCTCAAATGCTAATGTTGGATATATTATACATGTGCACAACTTGCAGGCATGATTTTAGACCATGAATAGTCTCCTAGTACTATCCATGTTTAAACCAAGAATATCATTCTTACAAAAATTCACACAACTAAACTCAATATTGAAACTAAAACCAAATGACAAAATGCCAAATGTACACAACATAAACATACAAATAAAGAAATATAAATCATAAGTAAACAAAAAGTGCGTTTAACTATTTTGTATTATCATTACAGTTTTAGAGTGAATTTGAAAAGACATCTTTTATATATGTGGCCAATTTCTTGTCTTATTTTATTTTTAATGCAAATATCCCATGTTATATAATTCTTTAAAATAAGAGCAGTAAATTTTGTTGTAAAATATTCATGAAATATCTTGCACCTATTTTGATGCTAACAATATGGAAATTTTCATAATTTCAATAAAATCATATTTCAAACTCGCCATCACGTGTCTTAACTTCTATTTTAATGTGAATATAATTCAGCCTGTACTTAACATCCTAACTAAATCTTCATCAAAAAGAGAGTAGCAACTCTTAACAAATAAATAGAATCCAATAGATAGATTTGACAGAAATTTCCAAAATTTGTACTCACTCTGGCAAGAATGCGTCGCTGTCGTTCGACCCCCATCTCTTAAGTCGTTGCTTCTCTGAGTTGCTAAATGATGCCGTTCTCCTCTTGGGTTCGGGCGTCGACGGCCTTTTGACACGACTCCTGTCTGCAGTGTGATGACTGGTGGGCATTGGTGGCCTCGAGGGTAGCGGGGAGTTGAACAAACCTGAGGTTCAAAACATAGCCATGCATTGGAGACAAACATATTAGTCAGAATCAATAATGTATACAATGTGAACAGATCCTTATTATAAACTTTTTATATGAGGCAAAGGATGTTGATATGCAAAATGTTCTTTTCATCAAAAGGACCAAGACTATAGGTTATCCCGTCACCCCTCTGGAACAAGGGATGCTACACAAATCAATGCACATTAAAGCAACTGAGGCTGGAAAAACTAGTAGAATCAAACAAGTTTTAGAATATAATCAAACTTCTTGGTTCTTTCTGTCAGTATGATTTGTGGAGACCAAGGGTAAGGAGGGCAGTCAAATTGTCCTCATTCAAACACCTTCCAAGTAATAGAGACAAATGATGATAGGACCACAAGTACAAGAATTAACCAATAACATGAGAACTGCAAAGTTGGACAATTGCCTAAAATATGAAGGGCAATTGAGTTCAAAGAATATATTGAATTACCAACCAAATTGCATAAACCATTATCAGCAATCAATGATAAAACTATTCTAGCCCAAATCTAAAAGACGAGGATGAACCCTCTCAGAAACATCTCCAAAAGATAGCTATGCAATGACAAACAAATCAAATCATATTGAAAGACTGAAAGTGATGTAGCTACAAGGAAAGGGGGGGGGGGGGGGGGGGGGAGGTGTCACGAGCCGACACTCACACTGGTGAAATTGCACTTCGGGCCAGCAAAAATGTATCGAAGTTATATTTTGGTGGCCCGATCGGGCAAGCAGATTTTCAACCTGACATTGACAAAATGAGAAAAATCTTGTTTTTTCCATGTTATACTTTATCTATAATCACAGGTTTGATAAGGAAAGAGTGAAATTTTCAATAGTAAATAGTTTACTCTTGACATACAAATGTTGGGGCCAGTAAATTTTTCTTTCGGGCCACCATAAAAGGGGAAGAAATTATTTCACTGGCCCGACCGGGCCACTGAAAAAATAGGTAATTGTGGAGCCCTGCCTAATAGTTTGCCCCCCCCCCCCCCCAAAAAAAAAACCCAACAACAACAAAACAACAAACAAACAAACAAACAAACATCAGTGTGATAGAGAAATACATAGAGAATGTCCTCCAATATATGTGTCCCCCACACCAATCAAAATACGTACAATGGTAATATACTGTTTATGACATTAATATCACTATGAAATATAACGGTAACCACAAGACTGTAGAACTGACAAATAACAAGGCTCCTACTATTAAATAAAACATACATTTTCTATAATAAAAACCAGAACATATTGATTAAAAGTGACAATATACATGTACAGAACATATACTAACAAGTTCAGATTTTGTAAAAAAACATATAATGTATACAATTGTACTACAATCAGGCAGAAAAACAAAAATGTCTTGGCACAAACAAACTAATGGAAACTTTAACACCCTTCTTACACAAATTCTATTATTTTGTTCTCCGATAAAATATGAAAATATAAACACAGGATCTAGTCCATCATATTTGGGTGACAAATCTAAAATCATAATCAAATTTATACAATGGTCAAAACTAAAGAAAAATATGAATTCACAAAATAATAGAGAAATTACAGAAAATTACCCTAGAAAAAGAAAAGTTAAAACAAATATGGTTACAGACCAGGCACAACATAAAATCAAACCAAAGAAAGTGGTAACAGTACACGAACCTATCTATCGAACATAAACCCTTTTTAAACTGATCTAAACCGAAAACTAAAATAAAACATACAAATACTGCATACATGCACTACCATTTTCTTTGAAATATTAAAAACAATAAATATCATAATAGAACCAAAAAACAGCATGTGTCTTAACCTTATCATAAGAGAAACAGAAAGTGCATGAAATAATAGACTACAAAAGGAAACAATCTAAACCCATTCACACCAGAACTTAATAATCCTATTCTTCAAGCTTATTTTCCTGGTGTAAATGACTAACCAGGTCCGTTCAGCTTTGACTTTGATTTATTATTAGTGAAACAAAATATGCATGAAAAATACTATACAACAGAAAACCAGAATAATAGCACACATTTCTTCAAGCTAATTCTTCATGGTGTGATTAACTCAACGTGTAATGACTCAACTTTGGATTACTATAGTACTGTTCATGAAATATTACTCCAACACAGAAAAAAACACATCTAGATATATGTAGATATGAACCCTTTTCATATCTGAACTCAACAATCACAATATCCAGGCTTGTTTTTGTTGGTGTGAATGACTCACCTTGCACATCTTTGGCTTTGAATGGCCCCTGTGGAACCCCTGTATTGAAGAATGAATTATTTGGAGAACAATGCATACTGCTGGTCAAAATATGAAGTCTGCCCTCTCTTGTTGAACTTGTTATTGTCACATGCAGTGTATTTTAGTCACATGACATGCAGTACATTAATGTCGTGCTATACAAACTCACTGCATTCACTGTATAATATCTAGTTAACCACACAAATTACTTGCTGCATCCAAAATCAGACAATAATAAAGCATGCAAGCTTTTAAATATGTTGCAGTTATACTTGGCCATCGTTGGATTGTTTAGTAAAAAAAACAAAAACCGTTTATGATTTTTAGGTTTCAGCTCATTTATTTTGTTATAAAGAAAAAATATTGCAATTCTAAAATGTGTACATATGGAAAGACAAGCTTGAATTATTTATAAAATTATATACAGAATTGCCATGTTTTTATTGGGAGTATATGTTCATAATTTTAGTTTTTCATACGTACATGTAACATGCATTGTGTATATCCTGTTGGGTATGCTTGTAATGGAACACAAATGTTAGTTCGTGGTGAATGATAATTATGAAAAAATAGATTGCTTGTTTGAAATATATTAGAGCCATAAATGTTTCATACAAGGTGTATTTATAAACATGTTTCATATATGATGACACACGCAGTACCCCGGTATCCCGCGTTGTGTAGCGCCATCTTGCGTCCAACCGTACCGCAGCTATTGCGTTGTGCATGCAGTGCAGCGCGCGATTGTATGCACGCTATACTCACAGTACAGCCTTAAAAATTAAATAAATAATTAAACAAAATGGCGGATTTTCGTCTGGTACCCCGGGGTACCGTTTATGTCATCATATTCCTGATAGGATTGTGAATAATGTGCAACCTAAAATCAGCGCCTTTTGTTTATTTTCACGGTTAGTGCATCTGTAACTATCTTGGAACATTTATTTCTATAAAAGAATACTTTTCTAAAATAGGAGTAATGAACCAAAAATCATGTAGAAGTTATTTTTAAAAAAAGCAAATCTTTCTCTACCATGGTACTGCTTCAATAAACAGCAAATACATGTATTGAAGCTACAGTCAAACCTCTCTATCTAGACAGGTGACTTTTATTACATTATTTTTGTCTGCAGGAGAGCACAATTGGTGGCCACTTTAGACAGGTTGCTGCTACAACAGGTTTGACTCTACTGTGCAGTACCTGCAGTAGAATTCCATTAAGACAGAAATTGCCCCAATTTTTCGTTTACTTTTAATCCAGGGCTTGAAATTAGCACTGTATGGCCCACATGTTGTGTCGTCGACGTGCATTACCCTATTTATAGCCGTTACCTCAATCATGTCCCAATCCACACTTGCATCCTTCAAAGGGATAGTACAGTTTTGGCTTCAAAACATGATTTATTTGTGAGATAATAAAACACTTAATGTTATACTTGAAAAGACACATGATTTTAAAGACAAAATAAAATTTGTTTGATCAAAATCAGTCCATAACCAAATCTGATTGGAAGAAATGTTGGGTCCAACAATGTTTCGATAATTTAAAGAATATTTATAGAGGCCTATACATTGTCGAAAATATATCAAAGTGGCTTTTAAACTGTTTTTGATGATCTCTCTATTGAATCAAAATATGATGACACACGCAGTACCCCGGGGTACCGTTGTACCCCGGTATCCCGCGTTGTGTAGCGCCATCTTGTGTCCACTTGAAGAACAACCGTATTGCGTTGTGCATGCAGTGCAGCGCGCGATTGTATGCACGCTATACCCACAGTACAGCCCTAAAAATGAAATAAATAATTAAACAAAATGGCGGATTTACGTCTAGTACCCCAGGGTACCGTTTATGTCATCATATGTACCTTACATCACAGTCTCAATTTTGGATAAGATATGGTTGAAACATGTAGACCTGTCTATAGAGCTCTCGCTATTGTAGTAATGGCTGCTTTTTAAATGAAAACAGTCTTCTAACTTAGCCAGTCATGTGTTTTCTACCATTCAAGCATCGTTTAATTATAGTTTTAAATATATTGTATAAGTTTTAGTTACTAAAATTCAGTTTGACAGGAACTGTACTATCCCTTTAACTCAACCCTCAATTTAAAGAATGAGACCCCTCTGTGGCCCCTGGAAGTTTGGGCGACCTGATAGGCAGTGGATTTCATGTGCTATCTAGTTTCATTATATTTGCACACTTATAAGTTTACCATCCATGGGCTAGGTCATGGGCAATACCCCCCAGGGTAATCCAATGTCATTAACCCATTGGCTACGGGGTCCTGGTGGGCAATGTACAAAGTCTATGGGGATTTCAGAATCTTGTATGGGATATTAAGTTGAACTAAATAGAAATACAATTTCTTTATAATTTCATTTCGATATATCAGTACTTCTGTGGACTGAACTGGTTGTATGGACATCTTTTGAAAGTAGAATTTCATAATGGGTTTCCTTTACCATGAAAATCTTGCAGGCAATTTTTATATTACTGCCCTTTTCTGCACAATATATTTTCACTAACAAAATAAGGTATATTAGTAATAAAATGTTTTTGAGTTAATATCATGAATCCCTGCGCATTAGTGAAATCTAGAAAATGGTTTTAGAGAATTGATTTTCATGAATCCAGCCATGAATAGTGTAATTTAGGATTACAGCATACTAGCAGCAGGTTCTCATGGTATTTCCATTTGTTCATGTACATGATGACGGTGTACATCTTCTTCCTTCAGTATAAGGAACACAAATCTTGAAATGGCATAATATACCTACATTTAGCTCTATATTTTTATTTATTCCAGTTGGTTCCCAATCCAATGTCCAGTGGTGTAGCTAAGGGGGGCATTGGGAGCACACTCCCCCAAATTATTTTACAAACACAATTTAACACATAGGGGTAAAATTCTTCAAAGTTAAATAAACACATAGAGTGTGCCCCCAATTTGTGCCCCCCCCCCCCCAATCAGTTCCACCACTGCCAATGTCACTCATTCACTTCTATTGCAAGAACAAATCCATTCATGACTCATGATTTTGAGGTCAAGGGAAAGTGTTTGTATACAATTGGGTTTCTGCTAATTGAATGAGGGAGTGGTAAAAATAGGCCTCAGTGTGCAAAAAGGGGCTCAATGGCATGGCCAGGTCAAAACTAGATTTTTTTTTTTTTTTTTTTTTTTGGGGGGGGGGGGGGGGGAGGGGAGGGCATGATTTCCTATGAGGGAGCAGCATCAAATGGTGTTATAAAGGGCACAACATTAGCACTGGCCCCGGGCCACTACAAAATTAGCTTAGGGCCACCAAAATGGCTTTAATGTAAATGTTTACTTGCCTGAATGTGTAACTTTATAAACCTTAATTTGTATGCTTTTCTTTGGACCACCAGATTTACGTTTCCAGCCACTAAAATTTTCATTTTGATTTTAATTGCCCGACTGGACAACAAAGAAAATGGACTTAATTTTTAGCATTGTGTTACGTATTCTATCCCCCCCCCCCCCCCCCCTCCAAAAGAACCCTACAAGAACCTCATGGTGGGGCCCATTATTGACTCTACAGTATGGGGATTGTAAACTCTAGAAGGGAACAGGTTAAGGGAGGATCAACAGAGGAGGGGAAGCAAGGGGTGGGGCAAAGAATCCCCACAGCTCTTTGGGAGGTTATTTGCCCCCCCCCCCCCCTTATTCCCTACCCATTTGGCCCCCCTTGTTAGCCCCTCCCCTAGCTACGCCACTGGAGATAGACTGAAAGCTTCCTGTCTCCTTTCAATCCAATGACACTGCCAGCTGATTTTGCTGGAAGAGCACACTCTATCCAGATACATGTATGTCTACCTGTGATTTATGAGCTTTTCTACCTTTCAATCAGATCAGGATATCAACAGGAATTGACACAATGCCTAGCTGACTATTATGCATTTCTATTTAATAGTCTGCTGATAATTGAAAATTAAATAAAGTACAAACTACACATCCTCGTAGTTTATGTGACATACAACAGGATGTTTTAAGTTTCATTTCAAGGCGAAAACCTTTTCATGAACTGATCTAGCTCTCTGGTTTATATATATTTATACAAACAGGATTTCACAAAGTTAAAGGGACTTAGTAACATTGTCCAAATCCTCAAAATAAAATTGTAATTCTAGCGGTTCCTTTATACCTTGTTGTATTCGTATTAACAATAAAATCATGGGACAGCTTTCGGTTTTTCAAATTTCCCTTTCATTACAAAGATATGTATGATTGAAGTATTTAGATAAGAAAATCTCCGGGCGAGATTTTCATCCCTGTACAAAGTGAATGCAGTGAGTTGGTGAATATCACCCAATATCACTTTGCATTTTCGCTCATTACTTGGCCATACATTGTCCATTTGACCTGAAATTTTCACACAATACCCTGAGGACATATGAGATAACAACAGTATACATTGCATCAACCATTCATCAGTTTTTGCACATCTCAACAAAGTTACTAGATCCCTTTAAAGGGGTAGTACAGTTTTGGTAAGGCTGAGCTTTAGTAACTAAAACCTGCACAATAACATTACAAACTAATAGTTATAACTCCACCATGCTCGAAAGGTATAGAAAATTACAAACGACTAAGTAAAAAGCCTGTTATCATTCAAAAAGAGGGCGCTCTCTAAAAAAGCATTGGTTTCAATCATGTTTCATACATAATTATGCATGTGATGTTTTGTTAAAATATTGATTAAATAGAGAGATCATCAACAATTATTCAAAAATTCTTTTGAAAATTTAAAACAAAGTTTAAGCATTTTTAAAAATTTTCAAAAAGTCATCAAATAAATCTGGGCCCCAGATTTATTCTGATCTGATATATTTATTGATATTTCAGCCGTTTCTAAACCGATTTTGATCAAATAAAGTTTATTCTGCCATTACAATTATATGCTCTTTCAAATTTTACACTCAGTTTTTCATTATCTCACACAAAAATTATCTTATGCAGCACCCTCTATACCAAAACTGAACTACCCCTTTAACCAGTTCTCAGGCTTAGGTCTATGAAGAATACTTATAGCAAAATCAATCAGTCCTAAATGGGTTAATAGCCAGAATCTTATTTTAAATTCACCAGACAGAAAGACACTTGAAAGATTTAAATAAAATGATAAAGGTAGGTGATTATCTGGAATCGTATACCGTAAAACTCCGTGTATAAGGCGCACTTTTTTCCGTCGGAAAAAATTTCAAAGTCGGGGGTGCGCCTTATACACAGGTACAGCAAAAAAAAAAAAAAAAAAAAAAAAAAAACGATATATATATATATATATTTTTTTTTTTATTTTTTTTTTTTTTTGGGTCACCCTGTACACGTATGTTCACGGAATGCGCACATCGCTAACTTACGGTGGCTGCCATTCCTTCGGACTGTGCTGTGAGCCAACACTGCGTGGCGCTATATAACTATGAATTTTGTTACGAAAATAAAATCTAAAAGTGTTCGTTTTACCCCATATTTCTAAAGTTTAAGGATGCATTGATAAAATTCATTTTGGAATTCCGTAGGGAATATATTTTTCTTCCAAAATCAGAAAAAGATTTGACTAATAAGGGATCGAAACATTTTTTTATTACCGTATTTCTCGAGGCCTTTCTAGTAAAAGACGTGATCGTGTGAGTCATTGTCATCTGAAAATTACGACCCATTAATTTCATTTTTAAAAATAATCTGAAGTTTTCCTGGATTAATCACATATACTACCTGAATATTTGATATATCTGTGAACATATTGTATATTCAAAGTCTTGCTTCTATTTTTTCTGCAAAAGTTACGTTTCCATAAACTTCGGCTTAAACTGGACAACAGCTCATATGCACTACCGTTTACCCAGTCCCATACGTTGTATTCGGTGTAGTGAATTGCGCATTAGACAATACACTATCATGACTATCCAGACAAACGGGAATGGATGGCCTATTTCATTCCTATAATAACTTTGTTATAATTGTTTTTAGTGTTTCTATTTAAGTTTATAGTTATAATAGACTGAGAGATTGATATTTTATGATGGTAATGTGAAACATAAATATGAAGTTTTCTGATATATGTTTGACATAAAATGATAAATATTAATTATGATAAAATTTTTCTTCATTTTTTTTGGCTTGAAATAAATAATTGTCAGATTGATGCTTGTGTTGTGTGGTGTTTCATTCTATATTATTCATCATTGGAGTGGGGATATTACAGAAACAAATTGCTAACAAAGTTTTACACTGTCCTATGCAGCTCATGATTTACATTTAAACATGTATTTAAATGTAAATCATGAATCGTGACGTATTAAAATCAAAGGGTTAAAACCGGTATAAGATAAGGAACTCCCCATTAATTGATTAATTAATTTAGACCTGCGTCAGACAACGGCATAACTACATGGATATTATCATGGGAGTCACGTGCCCCCAACCAGTCAGCATCAGAAAAGGAGAATTTTTACGATTAATAGAATTGTTAGGGTAACACTTTTTAACACATTATCCGGTGACATCACATAATGCGAATAAACATATTATATACCGGTACATTTTAGTCTTTACAAAATAGCAAAAACCCTTCCACATTACGCTGCGAAGAGAAGTATTTAATTTTCAATTAATTTATTATTATTATTAATTAATTCAACAAGTCTTTAAATTGAATACAGCAATTTCTGGCGGAGTATTTGTAAGTACTATAAATTGAATTTGTTGGCGAAGGATTTGTCAGCAGCGCTTTACATATGTTGGTGGAGCATTTGTCGCTAAATTGTGGTGGCACGGAGCAAGTCACGTGTTTCTGAACTTGCTTGTTTTATTTTTTTATAGCAAAATGGAACTATTTCTTGAGTCATGACATAGGACTAGGAGAAAATATTATGTCACCAGTGAAAATTACCCTTATTATAAGCTTATCCTACTACTCTCAGCATACAACATTCAGAACAAAGTCATATTTTGATTTTTGTAGACATGCACAATGCACGTACATTGCCATAGACAAAACAATGTCGTAGTCACGTAAAAATCAACATTTGCCATGTATATTTAATTTTTTAATTTCTTAATTTTGAGAACTTTTAATTTTTATTTATGTAAACAAATAATAACTAAATAATATTATTTTCACACCCATGCCGATTTCAAAATGATATCTCACATATTTATAGTGATTTAATACCATTCAGAATCACTTTGATGATATTTTTGGCCACAGAACAGCTGACGCGAACAAAAGCAGCTGAAAATCGTTCCAACGTAACGGTGTGCGATCCATTTGTGTACGGGGCGCTCTGGGCGCATTAACGAAGAACGTTCCGATGAGATTGAATTTCTGCGGCTTTGGAAGTGATCTTGAAATCAGTACAACTCAAAATGTTACGAGCAAGATAATAAAATAACCATTATTTTAGTTAACTACAACCCTAATTAAATTAGTAATACCATGGAATTAAAGATGTTGTCACGTTGCTGTCGCGTATTATCGGTTGAATGCAACGATGCATATTTCGCTGCAAAAAAAGTGTAAAATTACCTGATTTCGGTAGAATTTGTGAGCTCAAAATTTACAGGGAAAAAATAGAAGCAAAAATGTAAACACGGCATACCCTCGTTCATACCCAGAGCTTTAAAAAAATACCAAACATTAGTCTGGGAAAACTTCCAAATTATTTTTATGAAAGTTACAAAATAGCGTTACATTTATCGTATTTTTTGGTGATTTATGATCGATTACAAAGACAATTTTGAGGCTAAAATTTGAAATAATTTGGTAAATTTTAAAATCAAATTGGCATTTTTTTATAATTTACATATGTATGAGATACATTATGAATTATTCATTTTTGAACAGCTCTAAGATATTTGATTGGTTAAGCTCATCAATGAAGTTGTATTTTCACGGCGAAGAGGAAAAAGGGAAAAAGATGAATATTCAAATATTGTGTGTTGCGTGCATAAACATGGCCGCGCCCGTAAGTTACCGTGCGTGAACGTACGTGTGTAGTCATGTTCAATGTGTATTACACTGGTCTATAAGGCATGACAAGAGCTTGATGTGAGGGGAACATTTATCAACATATACCTTTTTCCTACATACAAATGATAGTGGTTAGTAAAACAAAATACAAGTTTTGTAAGCAGTTACACTGCAACTAATTGATTATTCAATGTTCATGAGTAGCAGCATTCATTTAATATTCAATTTTCTAACCAGCGGTCATACATTTTTCTCATTAAAAAACAGTTATTAATGAATTTAGCATTTTGCATATTTAATGAGCATTGCTATCTAATGAAAACATGAATATTCATGAGCAGAAGTTTTGTAAAAAAAAAAAAAAAAAAAATTAATTTTTTTTTTTTTTTTTTTTTTTTTTTAGAAAGTTGGGGGGTGCGCCTTATACACGGGTGCGCCTTATACACGGAGTTTTACGGTAATGTTATTTGTGAGTTTTTCTAATATGTTTTTAAAAGTCAAATTGAATATTAACACTAATTGACACAATTCATAGCTGACCCCTTTGTATTTCTTGTTAGTCTGATGTTCCAAGAACCACAACCTATATTTCATTGATTTATGCATGAGCTAGCTAGCTGTTCTAATTTTTTTTTTTTACCAATCTTCACGCATAGTAATGACTGTTTTTTTTCTTTCTGTTAGGTAATTAATTAATGACAGTAAATAAATAGACATGATTGAGTTTGAATTTATTCAGTACCTAGGCTTTTGAGGAGCATTTTAAGGAGCAGACTCCATTATGATTCATGGCATGCTTTGCTTTCCCTTTAAAACTACCATTACAAGATTCACTTTCTGTGAAAGCATAGCTTACAACTTCTTTCAATTATCATGGTGCACAATTTACATTCCACTCCAATAGGCATCTATTGTGCATGTCTGATGCACACTATACACTTCATACATACTTTTTTCTAGTCCACTGAATTTTCCGGAGGATTAAACATCTACTCATCTCTTTAATTTGTGAGATCACTGACTGTGTTCTAGCTTTCAATTAAATTGAATAAAAGCAGGTATCATTTGATTAATTAAACTCGGGTACATCAGTTGTTCATGGTTGAGATACACCTTTCTATAAATTATGAGACATCCCCTTTTAACCCACTCAGGACTGGTCCTGAAAATACCCGGCTGAGGTCAATGGAAAATGCATGTTATAGCAAAATTAAATACTGAACTGGTCAAGGGAAGAATGCAAGTACATTTATATTGTATTCAAATGCAATCATGTTAAACCATTGCCTACTGAAACCCAGTGGACCATGTGTTAACATTATAGGAATTCTATTATAAAAAACGAACAGGCTGACCTTCAATTTGACTTTCAAGCTGATCAATATGTCAGTGGGGTGCAAAATGAATACAGAATAAGTTAACAATGATCTAAGCCACCAAATCCAGGCACACCAGGAAAGCAATATAGTAATTTAACACATTTATTTATATTTTTTCACTCGTGGTTTAATTGTCCCAATTATAATGCATCAAGGTTTGGCAGCAGGTGATACAGTCTATTTAATAATAGCCGAAATTATACAAATGAACGCATGTTCCATTTAAAGGGATCTAGTAACATTGTCAGTGCAATATGAGTTAGTGAATATCACTTTGCATTTTCGCTTATTACTCCGCCATTTAACTTGACATTTTCACACAATACCCAGTGGACATATCAGATAACAACAATACATTGTATCAACCATTTATTACTTTTTGCACATGTCAACAAAGTTACTCGATCCCTTTAACCCGTTGCCTTTGAGACTCTGTAATCCTGATAGACTTTGTACATAGCCCACTCGGTTCCAGAAGGCAAGGGGTTAACATTCAAAACCCATTAAAACTTTATTTGAGTTTTGATAAATTGAGTCTTCCTTTATTTGACTTTCCATTCAATCTGATTTTGATAAAGCGTGCATCCTCCATATACCCCAACTGAAGTATTTTCACAACCAATCCTAAATGGGTTAATTTATCAAACTAGCAAAAATTACAAATGGACAGATGGTATGAAACAAGAAGTATAATCCAAAAGTCCAACCACATTTTGCAATTTAATACTTTCAAACAGGATGTTAATTGAGTGAAATGTCTTGTGCAATCAGATGCTGGAACCGAATATGAAAACAAATTGATGCTAGATTTCCTACTCTATCATACCGACTACGAACATTTCCATCTGATAAGTAATTAATGCAGTCTAAAACATCAACGTCGATATACAAATGGGAATCATTTTGTAATTACAGAAAAGTTGGTGCTTCCTGTATCACATGTAAACAAGCATATTGATGTCTATTTAACCCTTTGTTTACTGGAGCCTAGTGGGCCCTGTATAAAATCTATGGAGATTTCATTATCTAGCATTATTTATTAATTCAAATAGAGATCATGCAGAGATCAGTGGCATATTAACCTAGGAGATTTACAGGGACTTAACCCATTGAGGGCAATTTGAATTTGGTAATAACATGCATACTCCATGGACCCAAACCGGAGGGAGTATTTACAGGATTGACCCTGACTGGGGTAAACCCTACACAATGCCATACAATGCTGACATGAGTTAATACATGACTCTTGCAGGCAGGGGGTTAAACGTGCTGAGCTTTCACTACTTAGTCAGTAAGTCATGGGGTGAAATCTATGAGTTGGATGTCAAGGATATGAGTTTGATCTCTCTTATAATATGTCTCACTGAAGGTCATGAACAGTACAGCATCATGCATACATGTATACTCCATAGATCCTAACCCATTTTTCATGACCAGCCCTGAATGGGATATCATAGGCAAACATAACAATAAAGAGTAGTTTATACTCCCAGGAAAGACGTATTATGTTCCAACTTTCCAATGCAATACTAGTTTTTAAAAAGTGTCCATTACTGAATGATATTCACTATCTAGAACACTATCAAACAAAAACAAATATTGAGATTTGATGACCAGTATAATATATGTGGTTTGTATTTGTTGAACCATAGACCTTAATTTGTACCTGAACTATAAACCAGATCCATGATGTAACCATCTGTATTTGTCATTTTCATGATGAAGCATTCTTTGAACTTGTCTTTTTCATATCAACTGTAATAACTTGATTGCTTGAACTAACTCAGCTATTAAAAAGTAAGTTTATAATTTTCTATCAGCATAATTGTCTAATGAATTTGCTACTAATTGTACTGATGCTTACGCTGACTTGAAGTAGAAATAGGCCCTGGGAGAACACCTGAAGTCCTTGGAGATGCTTTTATTCAAAACAAACATTTAGATTTACTACAAAATAAAATTGTCATTAAAACCTTAGAAATAAGTTTCAATTTTTTGATAGTGCTGGGTTTGTATGCTATCTATATCCCATTATATCCAACAAGCTAATTATATAATGTCATGAGAAGATATTCATTTATTTTAACAATGAACAACAAAAATATAACAACTAATGAAGAAATGTGGATTGAAAGTGTAGAATAACCATTATTCACTGGTATGATCATGAAATGAGATCTTAGAAATAATATCTAATTAGTCCCAGGCAGCAAAAGTTAAATTAGTATACTTTGAATTAATCAAAGAAAAGGTACTCGTGGAGATCTAAGAATTTGAAAGTATTCCATTCACCAAGGTCATCATGCAAAATTCCCAAAACCAAATAGAGTAATTTAAAGTAACCCCCGTGGTCAGACATTTATGGCTTGCCTGACATTGTTTATAACCATCTTGGTTACCATGGCAATGATTAATATACGTTTGGTTATTATACTGTTGTACTCACAGTGTGGGTACAAAAGGTGCACAGAAGCAGGAACAAAATATAGGAGGTGCATAGAACAAACTAAAAATGCAAGTACAAAGCTTCTCATCTGTAGTGCTCTACCAACTCCAAATCAAATTGCCCAGGGGTGTATCTCAAATACACTATCAAAATTACCCTGTAGTTTACCGATTTTATCTGGACATACATGTAGATGCAAATAATAACAAGCTTTCACACACTGGATAACATCAAGGTGATAATAAACTACATATACTCCTTTCTAAAGTAAAATGTAATAGATGTGCATTTAGTTGAGGAACACCCCATTTCCTTAACTTTGTACAAGTTATTTTAGAGGGTAAATCTTCTGAAGAGCCTCTTCAGACATTGTAAAGAAATTAATTTCTTGGTACTTGAAGTGAAAGCTCTCAGCATTGACGATAGTGTTGAGTATGTATCACCAATGATACAAAGTGATCCATTAACTTTGTCAAATTCAACCAAAATCACTTGGGAGCTTTCACATTTCTCTTGTACCTTGTCGTTTGGTTCCATGGTATTACAGAAGAATGAGATGCATTCTAATTTGTCAAATGTCTTCCTAATTATTAAGATATCTATGACTGTATCGAAAAGCATTCCAGAAAACTTTTTCGATTGCAGTCAATGGGTAGTATAAAGACCTATAATCTCCAACATAAATTCTCTTTCTTTTTTTTCACTAGGTAAAGTGTTCTTTTTCTATGAAAATCTCATTCTAAAAACCTTACAATAATATTGGTATATGATTGAAGTCTCAAATTGTACTTTTGGAAAAACCTTGTGAAGTTAATGGATCACTTTAATAATAATAATAATTTAGTCCAGCATTTTACATAGCAGCATTAATCTAAAAATTATGTTCCAAGGCATATTATACTATATTATATTATACTACACAGTATATATATTTATGAATTTCTTTGTCCATCATGCTTATCTTACTGATGATGAGATATGGTTCCCCAGATATTACTTTTCATTGTTTCACATTTCTT
The DNA here is from genome assembly GCA_037951105.1 of Echinarachnius parma. NCBI lineage: Eukaryota > Metazoa > Echinodermata > Echinoidea > Clypeasteroida > Echinarachniidae > Echinarachnius > Echinarachnius parma. The sequence goes on from JBAMJV010008465.1 coordinate 130,370, forward strand.
TCAAAATGCAGTCTTTCCTATTTGCAAACCATGAATAATACTCCAGGTTAAATTAAAGATTGTCATGTACAGTATGCCAGTATGGGGATGATGTTTGATATGCTACGCCGTGGTTGGCCATTTTAACTAGGCTGTTTGGGCACACTACATACACAAAGCTAACTAGTGTTTATTTTCGCATTGTGTGCAAATTTATGTATCCAAGCAACCTTTAAGTCAAAAGAGAAAGAAAAAGCACATTGATCACCAACCATATTGAAGAAAATTCAGAATGATGGTAAATTCTAGGGAACCATATTTCTTCATATCAATAGATTTAGCACCAATACAAATATATGCCAACCCTGAACACATGCATTTCTAATCAACCAAAGTTTGTGACAAACGTCTACAAAAGGCAGACCATCTGATGCAATATTAGTGAAAACATTAACAGAGCAAATCAAATTACATAACGTTTACATTTTATTATATGCATTTCTTTTTGTACCGTGCTCCTTAACTCTGCATGCATTCAAGTATTAGCAGTGCAACCATTCCATTTCCAGTGAGTATATGGGCCATTATACATATTATTTTCATGCATTTAATAATTTGAATACCATAACATGCACAAGTAGTATAATAATGCAAAATGTTGTAAGTTCATGTCAATTCACACACAAATAAGGCAAAATATAAATTAGTACATATGTCAAATTAACAAATTTAAATAACATTATAATTAATAATTTAGCACAAAATAATGTAAAAAAGTGTAATTAGCAAGTAATCAGAGACATTTCATGAAAAACAACAATAATATAAGTTATATGAACACTAAATCAAGTTACAAATATTCTTTTAACTTTCATCAGAACATCACAATAATAATAGCTTATTGCAATATTTTGTAAATTCCTCAGAAAAATTAATTCACAAAGAAAAGATATGTACAGCTAAAAGTACAGCTCAAGTTTCAAGCAATACCAAAATAAATTTGGAAAACTGTCACTCAGTCATGAATTTTATATTTGATTTTTGTTTCAAATCTTCAATTTAGAATTAAAATATCAACTTCTATTCTGGGAACTTGGAGGTTGTAAACTACAGATGCGTAGGCAGTTTTGTTGTTGGTGTTTTTTCCTCTCCCTACCTTCCATAGTGGAATTATCACGCACATCAGAGCTAGAACATGTAGATCTCGAGTTATTTTTGGCTCCACTGTCAACAAGGTTTTATTTTTAGGGGTGATGTCATATCTATACTGTGTACTACTCCTGATTAGCAAAGACCTCTCTCAACTCAGATTCAAAGCAAGAGCATTACATACCCAAGAGTTACTTTGGTTTTTACTTTTTTTAAGGGGTGATGTCACCTTCAGATATATGTTGTACTGCTCATGATTATATATGGAACTATCTCAACTCGAATTCAATGAACGTACACATCTTGAGTTATTTTTCATTTTACTTTTTTTAGGGTGATCATATTCAGATATATATGTTGTACTGTTTCTGATCTAACTAATTATACTTTTCCAACTCAGGTTGAATTCTTTGAGTCATTTGTTATATATTAATTTGTTCAGCCTGCGAGCCTGGTAATGTCATATTCAGATATGTTGTGCTGCTATTGATTCTAATTACCATAGACCTGTCCCAGCTTGCCCAGCCAGAACATGCACATACCTCTTGAGTTATTTTTGGAGTGTTCTACGGCTGATAATCTCCTGACGACGTCTGCGAGGGCAGTCTTCAGACACGTGATCTCGTCTAGCTGATCCCGGACGGTCCTCTCCAGGGCGGCCACTCTGTCACTCAGGTCCAGACTGAAGTCAGTGTCGTTTGGGAGCAGGAACTCATCTAGATAGAGGCAGACAAAATATTTAAATTAAATTTTGTCAAGCTCGCCTGCAAGAAAATGGCACTCGCTATATGTTTGTTTTGCATTGAACTCTTGGGGCTCTTATATGATTTTTGAAGGTTTTGTTTAGCATTTCAGGGGATAAATTGCCTTGAAACCAGTGTACGTTTTTTTCATGGTTAGAGGGTTGAGGGATTGAAAATTTTATGAGAAATATTATTATAATTTGTCATTGTACATTTTGATAGTTGTTTTGTCGTGATTTTTGTTAATAATCCGTTATAGTTGCATTATGTTATCCTCCCCAAAATGTCAAAATATGCTACCATGGGGTTTTCAATTTAAATCGTTTAATTTACAACATTTTTCTGCATAATGGGGTAACATCTATAAAAGGGCTACACAGATCTGTTAAAGGATTTGACCAATAATTTCATAGTTTATTAAAGACATTTTCACTACTCTATTGGGTACAAGTTTTACAGGGGACCTTGCAAAAGCCTACTCGATTAAGGGGAGATTACTGTAACTCAACTTTTAAGCATGGTTTTCATTAACTTATATTTGCTTTTCAATTGTTTAAATATATATCTGCTTTAAAAACATTTTTTTATAAAAAATAAAAAGAATATGCAATAAATTATTCAATCAATCAATCAATCAATCAATCAGTCAGTCAATCAATCAATCAATCAATCAATCAATCAATCAATCAATCAATCAATCAATCAATCAATCAATCAATCAATCAATCAATCAATCAATCAATCAATCATTCAATCAATCAATCAATCAATCAATCAATCAATCAATCAATCAAACAATAAATCAATTAATCAATCAATCAATCAATCAATAAATCAACCAACCAACCAATCAAGCAGTCAGTCAATCAATTGATCAATTAATCAATCAACCAATGAACCAATCAATCAACCAAACAATCAATACAATCATACTGGTTTGTGCTTTTTCCAATATATAACTATTTGAGTTTAAAATAAAACCAATTAAGTCTCTGTAATTGAAAATGTATCTCGTGTAAGCAAGGGATACTGAAAACTTTTAACAACTAACATTATTACTCTATTGATATGCTCGGTACTAAAACATGTTGGTAAATAACAAACAACAATTAAAGACATACACAAAATACAATGAAGTTCACAAATTATTACAAGCATTAGTCACAATTATCTATCTAAAATTATCCCCATTGCCTTTTGTCAGACTGCAATACAAAAAAAAATGATGAGGGCACATTGATTGCCCTGGGGTGTTGCACTAAACACAAAAATAATATTTAGTATTAATTCAATAGGAAGATTATCACTAAAAAATAGATGTTAAAATCATTTGTAATGTTTGTGAAACACCCTACAGAGTTGTATGCCACTCTCATTCATAACTTCTTGTATGTCAATCTCAACTCATGAAAAGGGATATCATTCAATATCAGAATGCATTTCAAACATAATTATGAATTTAAAAAAAATAATGTTCTACAAAATAAATATTGTTATGAAAATGATCGAGTGACAAATATGATTGAGTCATCATCAATAAGTTGTTAATTAGCCCAGTGGCATAGCAGGGGGGCACCTAGCTGGGCCAAGTGACCCCTCCCCTCAGGCCTGACAACATTATTTTGCATTTAGCTTGCTTGCTTGTTAGCCAGTAGTAGGGGGAAATTTGGGGCACTGGTAGACTGGGGAATATTTTTGTTTGCAGTTTTGAATTTAAAAAAACAACATCAGTGTGTGATTACAGTTATGATTCCAATGTTTAGAAGATCAATGTCTATGCAATTAACTAATCATTTATGTTTGGTTAACTTTGATATATGAATGTTGGTATTACAAGATAATACTAGATTGCTTTTATCGAAGAAAGACTTGATTGTCAAGATCAAAAGTCAGCTAGTTGAGTTAATGGACATTTAATAGAATGGGGGAGGGGGTGACTACCCCCCCCCCCCCCCCCCCTCCTATAGTCACACCCTCTAACATTCACTTGAACACATACAGTATACATTCTTACTGCTGAATGAAATATGCAAAGTAAATTTCTGTTCTCATTTTTAGCACATCACGCCCTCTCTGTGCCCCCTTCTAAGTTGGCTGTAGCTATTTATGTCCTACCAGATTTAATCAAATTTATATTTAATCTATAATGAGAAAGCCTACTATGCAGGCTAGTTCCATATATCCTTGACTTGATGCCTCTGTAAATCACACGGCCTGTGATTTATGTCAGTTCTTTAGATAGGCTGCCAAACATTTGAACATACAGTGTACAGATTTTACACATGATTTGGGTAACTTTGAGACTGTGAAAGTGATGCAACAGAGAAACAGAGAAACAATTGGACTCAACATTTCCTGCACATAAAAAAAAAGTAGATTCCACAGCGATTATGTACATTACAGAGGAATTTAATGATACTGTATCAACTTTTAACCAAAGAATTATGATTTTTAGCATTTTGTAAGATAATGGTGAAAATGATTTTATGATTAACTCTATCCCCAGTTTCACAGTAATTATGATACGTGTGCTGCTTTCGCGAAAAAAGCAATACCGAGTTCTTGAAAAATGGGTTCATAGGTTGAATCTAGTAATTACCTGAAAAGCAGTTGGCACTTGGCTGCGCAGACTATTGATACTCATCACATAATGCAATATCTGTGCCAATTGGCACATAAAGCAAGCCAGCGAATGTAGAGATTGACATTCACAGCCCAGAAAGGGTTAAAAATCACTTTTACTTTAAATAATGAAGGTTAACAAGGCTATGTCCTTTTGACATGGATTCAATAATCAGAGGCGAGGTGCCATATTGTGAACTTCTTGTGCAGTGCTTAATTAACCCGTTCACTACGAGATTCTTAAATCTCCATAGACTTTGTACACAACCCAGTCGGTTCCCGTGGTCAATGGGTTGATACACACTGGCAGTGTTACGCAGCTAGTGCACACAAACTAGCCTACCTGGTTCGGAATGGTGATCCGCAGCACATACCCACGCATGACAATTTCCAAGAAGACATTTCCCTGTTCATGCTATTTGAAAGGTCATCTCAAATATTTTGCCATAATAAAAAAAAATTAATTCATAAATCTTTAGTTCCTTACAAAAAATACTACTCTTGGAATGCGTTGCTATGGAGATACTTTCCTCTGTATCACTCAAGAACCCATCACTCTTTTCCTATAAAAAGATGTCTATTTATAGTTAACTAATGGACAAAGGCGTACACCATTAAGTATGTATCAATCAATAATTGACCTTAACTCAAGTTATAATTCGATCTTTATTGCAATCATGACTTACGTAACCTTGAATAATATGGATATAGCCATACAACGGTACAAGTTGCAACTCCGTATTTCTACACATATATATGTTAAATTACAAGTTATGCAATTTAATAATATAAATGCAATCCTAACCAGAATGCAGTCATTTTTTAAATATTGTGTATTATGTCTACCATATTATACCTCATCCGGTGCTGGAAAGAAATAAAATTACATACATACATTAATATAACCCTCGCTAGCCCTTGAGATTTGAAAGTACCATTTTCAAAAATGTTAGCAAAAAATCTTATTGATATGTAGCTATGCATAATTAGATGTTTGGGTTAAATAGATATGAACTCTATTATAGTATAAAATTTTAAAAAGGTGAGATGCTGGTTAATTGAAATATTGTGCTCATGATGATTTTGTCAACATATTGAAATTACCGAGACCACTGCTATATCTATTCCATGTGTGAGAAGGCATGTTGTAGTTGGATGTGTGGGAGTTGGACCTCTTCTGCTGCGGATGCTGGTGCTGGTGCCGTGACGACGAGATGACCTCGTCCTCAATCGAGTCGACCTCGAACAGGTCTGTCGTGTCGCGCAGAATTTTCACAGCGTTGCTCACCACATTATTCGCTGTGTGCGGCAGAGTCGGCAATGACGACATCATAGTAATGGTTGGAAGAAAAAATGCCGGGAGATTGAAAGTGAGAAGCTGATGTTAATCCAAGTGTTCCACAGAAAGGGTGCTTTGATTTGTGTCCACTTTCACATTGCATTGAGAGGCATGGCACAAAGTCACGTAGGCAACATCGAAAGCAAGCAAGAGCTCTACAAAGACTGGTTAGGAAGAGATATTGTGCATTTTCAACTTAAAAAGCAAAACAGCAATAAACTTATTCAGTTATTGGAGTGTATTAAAGCGTGTTCCACAATACTATGTTTGAAGGATGTATGTAAACATCTAGGTGAATTAGCTGCTGACTGCACACACAACATCCAAGTGCTAACCAGATCTAAATGAAGTGTTCAAATAAAATAATTGACAAGAAAGCGGTGAGAACAAACAGTAAAGAAAGAAGCTGCACTAATGATCCTAATATCCTACAAAGAGCCACTCAATTATAAAGAGGCTGAGCAACCACTGTATAGCTCTACCCTCTTGCTTGCACTGTAGGTTAGCAAGTGTAAACAGACATTTCCACTACTACAGAACCCCTTAAGTGTCGCAGTCACTCAGTTTCGCTGAGGCGGATTGTCCTTACACGACACATGCTGATCCTTTAGTCCGATGCCTGCGCTAAATATAACTGCATGCCGTTACCTTTTGCTGGCAATCGCTATCTGTTGCGTAGCAATGCTGCCACAAAGTTATTTCCTAGCGAGCGGGAGAGGAAACGTACCTGACCCTCGATTGCAACACGCTAGAGCTAGAGCATTCCAAATCCAACCAAAGGGGGTGCCGCGCAGCGCTTATATATTTCAAGCCAGGCACGATTCTCACGCTACGAAACAAGATTACAACAGGAAAAGGGAGAAATTGGAAAAATGTTCATAACTGTTGCTAATTGGCAGATTGAACAGTTGAACCTGTGCCTCTGTGCCTGTGAACAGGATATGCTGACAGAATAAAAGCTTCCTTTTGATGCAGGTTTTATTCGAGGAACCTAAGCCGTAGAGGACCGCTGGCAAAATATCACTTTCACAACGCATTTCCTCTCTGTGGTTAATCAATTTACTACCATAATCTCCTCTCATTTAAACTCAAACTTTGTTAAAGTGCTCGCTAACTAAGCAGGTCATTAGGTCTGTATTACTGTTTTGAGCAGAATACTTTGCGAATATATGCTACATTACATAGATGTATAGCACTACTATTTGGCACAATCACATCTAATGCTCAGATATGTATAAACTATATCATGGCTACATCACTTTCCTAGCAAATTATCATCAGGGGATTATACATGTACAATTAGCAAATACCTATCAGGATATTTTTGTTTATGTATGCAAATTTCTAAGTATAAATGCAATCATATTTGCAGTTTGTAATTATAAAGCAAACTAGCAGCGGGGAAAAAGCAATATCTCTACAGACTTGACACTGAACTAATACCACTGGCAAAACGTGTATCATATTCTCTGTAAAAGTGTAAATGCATCCTTTAACGCTGTTTGGCATTTGCAGAAAAAGCAATCTCCGAACATATGAAAACCAATTCATTCTGACAATGGTCCCAAATGTCAGGTCTGTACCATTACAAAATTGCCCCAATTGTGTTACAAGAGAGCAATATTACAGTGCCTTTATTATCATTTTGAAAGTTCCAATGATGTTAAAAAGCTGCAAGTTTCCTATACTTCATGATTTTCATCAAAATCTACCCCTTCTAACATATTGAACCTAATGAAATAGTAAAGGTGATCAATAATATGTCACTTTAAATGGTCTGTCCAAACCAAAATATGCTTCCTAATGTTCAAAGTACTTGATATTAGTTTGTTGCTAAATAATAACAATAATAATAATAATGTTGGCTACATATAGCGCATGTTGAAATTAAATGTAGGGTCAGAAGGAAGAACTGCAAAATTAAACCAGATGTTCTATTTCTCTTCACATCAAGAGGCAATTGATAAGAAATCTGAGAGTGCCTTTCACACCCAAGGCCAGAGTACATAGCCTGCTGTGTTTGACACATTTTATTGTCAAAATGCTGTCAGAAGAGTGCCTCAAGTCTGAAAGCCAATGTTACACCTAAAATCAATGTTTACTTTTCCAATATTTCAGTTGTTGAAAATGAAACTTCACTCATCTGTGAGACTTTAACAAATACATTATGAAGTTCCCCTGAATTAAATAGGTTACCAAAAACTAGAGCAGCTTTTTATGAAATAATGCTCCCTTTAAGGTGATTTATGAAGAAATTATTGGTGTAACTATAAGCACAGACCTGTGTATAATTTGGGGGAAATATAGAAATTGATGCCTATGATTGCATGGGGCAAGACAAATCTGAAAAACAATGTAATCTACATTTTAATAATCTACCAATGGACATGATCTACCATTTGCTAGTAAGAAATTGTCTGTTGTATAAAAACAGTTTTGTGCATCTCTTTGAAAATGTATACTATAAAAGCTAATATAGCACTTGATAGATTTTAATTGAGTACCATGTAGCATGTGTACACTTCTACACAACTGCCAACAACACAGAGCAGGGCTCAAAATTAATTTAATGTGTTCTCAAACTGTTACCTATTGAATACCCCAAAAGTACCTTTAAACTTCTCTGCAGGCATAGTTTCAGTTCAAATAACTACATGTAGGTAGGGGGCTAGGTGAAAGAATTTCAGACTAACTAGATCCTTGTCGTACCAAATTACATTTCTATACTCTACTAAGACATACGTCTCATAGCACAAATATCTGATAATTGTGATGGGGATATCGAATTGATGCACATGTAGTGAGCATACTTTCACTATTGATTCTATATTCTGGTCTCTGCAGAACAGCTGTTATATTGACACAGAAGGCAGTCTATTTGCATTATAATACAAGCCAGGATACTGTTGCAAAAAAAACAATACACATGATTACTGTGTGAATTAATTCTGAATTAATCAATGAATGGAAACTGCAGTGTTGTCATATTCGGCATATTTATGTATGCATGAAATATTAGTTGAACAGATCAAATCTAATCGGATAGAGAATTCCACATCAATATAATATTTGGAGCATATTAAATCTCTAATAATAGCATATATTAAAGATCTATAAATAATACTAGGCGATAGACTCAAACTACACACTTAGTTCTATCATATACTTATATGTTGTAAGTCTATGGTTCTATAAATGGTAACATGAAGGTTTCACAAAAAGTATTATGTATTGATATTTACAATGTGGAATTTCTTTTAAAATACCAAAAAAGAAAAAATAATAAATTGTTAAAAGCTCAAAAAAATGTTGATTATAAGCAATGTCATGCAGATATTTTATTATGGCTTGACTTGAATAAATGAAATAATAAAGAATTGTTCAAAGCCCAAGAAAACAAAATATGGAATATTACAATAACATTGCCCTTTGATTTGACTCCATGCTTCAGTCTTCAGACACCCAGTACTTGACCTAACCTACGCCCAAACATCAATGACAAAGTGATTAGCAGTGATGACATGTCCAGAATAAATATTGAGCTATTCACAAGACCAGTTGATCGAATTGTTTGATAAGTCATCTGCTAATGCAGTGAACACTGTGTTAATGCACGCACTGTATGTTGACATCACAATTGAACATATGCCTATGTTTGATATTTGTATACCGTTAAGTTATGTTGTTTGAGGATCTCTGTGATGTATGAGCATCCATTTTGTAGTATTATGAGTTTTATTTGCAATATTATTCTAAGAACAAAACTAAATTGTCAAAATGGCTGGCATTACATACTTTCAATTTTCAAAGCATAAATAAACACGACATTTAATTGAATCAATATTATTTGAACTCGTTTATTGAGGTACCTAAATTTATGGCTCTGTAAATAATTTAACTCACTGATCAATTAAGACAGACCTGTGCTACTGCATTAGCTAATTAATAGTTTGCACACTTCTAATTGATTCATGGTACCACCAGAAAGAGAAAGATCTGGAAAACAATTCCAAATTTCATTCTACTTCATAAAATGTCTACTCGAGTTTTAATATTAACAAGGGTGCAAGAATTTAAAGAAAGCAAGTAAGCCTATTTTGTTCTTAACTGTTCAGTAACTTGTGCTAGTCAGTGCAAAAAACATTATTACTCTATATTACTTAAAATCATAATAATGCGCCTATAAAAAGTGCACCTAGATATATGGCCCTCTATAAATACTACATATTATTAATGTTGTAAAATGTACCTTTTTTTACCCATTGTTTACGGAAGTTACGGGAACGTGTTAGTCCTATGAAAACAAGAGAAGCTATTTCAATTCAAAATTTAACTTGAATTTATTCACAAATTTATGTTTAAAAAACTCAGCCATCAATTGCATCACTTAAGCAATTACAGAATAAAAGAACATACTCTGTATGATGAAGCAATAACAATGTGAACAACGTGATTGCAGTGAATTACAGGGATTTACAGACTATATGAAGATCTAGAATCAACTTGTTAAAACATAATTACCAACAAGAATATCTTTTAAATACAAAATGCTCAGTGCTTTTACTGATTTATATTACCATCTGATATTGATTCTGTCAAAGATATATTATATAATAATTAATTCTTTTATAGCATATTTTCAATTACTAACGGTTAATTGCTATAATTATGTACAAAATAAACTTTCAATTATAAATATGGGTATTGGGTTACAACTGACTTTACAAATTGCCATTTTAGAACATTTACATGTAATACTCTTATCAGACAAAGGGTTAAATTTACATTTATACTGGTATCTTGAAATTTACATACAAAGGTGTGAATGCATTTAACCCTTAATTAGATTAATCTGATTGTGAATAAGGTATTCCAAATACAGTTTGTTTTAAACCTTAGGAAACTCATTGTGTACTAAATACTCAATAGTTCAATTCACACTGACATTGATAAAGGCAAAACAGATTCAAGAATGCTCATGAACAAATAATGAAATCTTTGTAAAGAAATAAGAAATTATACAAATAAGAAATCACAACACTAAAATAATACAAATTAACTATAATAAACAATTGACTCTCTGACTAAATATAACTGGTGTTTGAAATAAATACACACACAAAAACACATTTAAAAACATGTAGCAACAAATTCTATTTTGAAAAGTTCTGTTAAAAAGGTGTCTATGAGCTATTTTGCAATATTAAGTGCTGGGAAATTTGAGAATTACAAGTTCAACTACAAGCAAATGAATCAATATTTTTTGTTTTTACTTTCAGTTTCTTATTAGATCTTGTCTGCATACAGATTGATGAAGGGGTATAAATTTATAAACTTATAAACTTATAAATTTATGAGCACATTTAAGAAAACAAAAATGTGAAAAATACTAAATGAATGATCACAACACAATTCATGAGTTACTTACTTACAAGGCGTGTCATGAAATCTCATCATGACACAATCATATATTTTCTAACTCCCAACATCAAGACTTTGAAGATAAAAACATCTCAAATTTAAAAGACAAACTACTATATAAAATATACAATTTCTGCATCAGTTCTAGGTCTCTAGTAAATACAAAATATCTAGAAAATAATATTTATTTGTGTTGCTTGCCTGATGACCTTGATACAACAAATTTCAATACCTATTATACACCATGCGTACATTAGTTGTTGATATGTCAGGCAACCATTGCAGTTGGCAATCTTTCAGGACCCTTATTCATAAAAGCCTGCTAGCTGAGTTTGGTGCTAAGTCCATTTTAGATCTAAATGTGGCTACAGTATCAACCCCTTGACTATGGGAATCAGGTGGGTTGTGTACAAGTCTATGGGGATTTCAGAAACTTGAATGGAACGGGTTAAGCACATGATCTTTAAGGTGATATTTTGGGAGAACTTAGATCTATGGAAACTAGGAAAACTGTTTGTTGGATTGGTCACTGCAGTATCACTACTGTATCATCTGAAATTGACTTAGCATGAAAGTCAAACTATAGCAGGGCTTACGGATATATGGGCCCAGGTTGCTAGGAACAACCTGGGATTCACAAATACGCTAGTGAACTACTCTACTGCATTTAGTTAAAGGGAATTCAGACCGGTATTTTAGACGCGTGGATCCATCTTGCGCACTTTTACGCACGGTACGTAATCCCCATTGGCTCAGTTATAAGTAGCGATCGCAAACTGTCCCACTTCCGAATACCCGAGTCAAAAATGCATCAAAAATAGTCGCGTTCGGAATGTTTGTACTTAGTCGAATGGAGGTCCATCAGAGATGTTTACGAGCGAAAATATCACGTAACACGCTTAACCGCAACCGACTTCAAAGTGCCGCTGTTTGATGCTTTAGGTGATAGCGTGAGAAATTTGCTCGGTAACTGATACCAGCTGTTTGCTGCATGCGATTTCATAAGAAGGCCCGTGTTCAGATATTTCGAAGCACCGCTCTTCGATCGATCCAACACATATCGTGAGTTTACCTCGAGAGATTACGGTGGACTCGAGTTGGAATTTGCTGACTACTCATTATAACCCACGCATATGCCTTTAATATGTGCAAAAGATTTTTAAAATACAAATTCTATGAAAGCTTTTTTGGCAGTTAATTACATCCTGTATGAATTACAAAAATGTGCAATCAGGATCAAATGTACTTAAGTGTGCAGGTATTTTCTCATTTCTTAATCATCTCACCAGTATAACCCATCAGACCTAAAGCGACCATTACTCAGTTTGCACATGGTCGTGAGGTCTATGGTCTGAACAAGGTAATTCAAGTTGTGTAAGTTAATAGCCCTTCTCTTCGTCTTCATGAGAAATCTCAAGCTCAATGTGGGAGGCAGGGAGCCAACAAAAGCATCGTAGGATGTGGGTCAGGAGAGGTTGAAACTGTAGACCTTGGTCCCACAATGCAATGCTAGCAATATATTAGCAATCTGCTCCTGGCTACTATTGTGGCATGGAAGGACACTCCACTCTCTATCTAGAATTAACCCTTGTCACGCCATACATTTTTATATCATGTGCTTACATATTTTTAATGCATGATTTAGGAAGGAAATAATGGTCGAATTGTTAACCTCCCCACAATGCAATGCTAGCAATATTAGCAATCTGCTCCTGGCTACTATTGTGGAGTGGAAGGCCACTCCACTCTCTATTAACTTTAAGAATGCTAGTAAGAATTAACTCTTGCCATCTTGTCAAATATGGGCAATTCCACGATAACACCGGGACACTTCAGAACACATTTTCACTTTCCAAATGTAAATAACAAACTAAGTGTAAAGAATGAGAACAATATTTTATTGTATATCTTTGACTGTTATCACAAGCAACTTTGAAAAAAAAAATTAATACAAAATTTTCATTTATTAATGAGTTACGCATCATTCATTACTACTGTAACACCGGGACGCAAAAAGGACATGCTTTTTTAAACACTTTACATACTGGCAAAACTCTGTGAAGTTAATGAACATTTTGAAACTTGGCTATATTTATTTGGTTTAGTAGAGACTCAATAATAATAATTAGGTGTTATTTGGAGAAAAAAATCTATCATGAAGATAATTATGAACTAGCATATAAAAAATTGTACCGTAACACCGTGACCGTAACACCAGGACCTCTGAAAGGGCATGTACAAAGTCTATGGAAAATTAGGTTGTCTTGCTATACTGGCAAAACTCTGTGAAGTTAGTGAATATTCTGAAAAGTGGCTATATTGATTTGGTTTAGTAGAGACTCAATAATAATAATTGGGTGTTATTTGTAAAAAAAAACTATTATCAAGATAATTATGAACTAGAGTATACAAAATTGTACCGTAACACCGGGACTGTAATGTACAAAGTCTATGGAAAATCAGGTTGTCTTATTTTACTGGCAAAACTCTGTGAAGTTAGTGAACATTTTGAAAAGTGGCTATGTTGATTTGGTGTAGTAGAGACTCAATAATAATAATTGGGTGAAAAACTATTATCAAGATAATTATGAACTAGAGTATACAAAATTGCACTGTAACACCGGGACTGTAATGTACAAAGTCTATGGAAAATTGGGTTGTCTTACTAAAAACTCAAAACAAATTTACTTTAGGTAGTAGATCAAGCAACAATTTAGTATGTATACATCAAGCTACCACCCCAACATGACAAAAACTAGCTGGTCACTTTAGTATGCAGTGATTCTCTATGCTCCCTGTACTATTGCAATGTAAGTCCCGGTGTTACAGTCCCAGTGTTACAGTGACCGTAACACCGGGACCACTATTCAACCATTTTTAATTAATTAATGAAATGTCCAATCATCATTTTGATACTTGTTTATGGTAGATATGTGTGGTCAAGATTTGGGCAATTTAAGTTTTTTTTGTTTGTGTTCGTAATTTTCTTACAATGCTCAAAATATCAGTTTTTACCGTAACACCGGGACAATATTCTTTATCATAAATTAATTGTTCATTGAAGCGTATCAAAATGAAAAAAATGAACTTCAATGATTTTTTTTATTACATTCAACCCTAAACCTCTGAGAAAATATAATACGTTTTTACCTCCTGTCTTACTTGCTCTTGCTACATTGATTTATTTTCAACACGTTTTCCAGACATTTGGATGAAAATTAATTATTCATATTTTATGCGCATATTTTAATATGTTCCTGATGTATATTTCTATTTTAAAGGTCAGACTTTAAAAATTCAGTTCTTAAGCTTTATTTTGATACCAAAATTGAAACTATCTGACCATTTTGAAAATTTGGTGGTCATGTCCACTTTATCGTGGAATTGCCCATATATTAACTATTAAGACATTAAATGCACATGTATGATCTACGGGTAGTTT